>OZ018309.1:21426669-21556922 GCA_963969455.1 Arge pagana | reverse complement strand
AGAGAGAGAGAGAGAGAGAGAGAGAGAGAGAGAGAGAGAGAGAGAGAGAGAGAGAGAGCAAGACGGAGCGAGAGGAGAGAGCCAACGTATTGATCGCGTTGCGCGGGGGAGTAGTAGGTACGTAGGAAGCGCCGACCGACTAGCCACCAAGCTGTCATCCGACCAACGCGCAAACCTTCGGCAGTCCGCAACTTCGAGCCCCCCCCCCCCCCCCCCCCTCCCTGTAGCATCGAAGAGTCACCTGGGTGACGGGGGACGGCAGGGCCGCGAGGTGCCAACTCTCGGACCCGTTCGGCGTAGCGTAACTAGGTAGACAACGGCGTCGCGCACCTCCATCTCTCGGGATATAGATACAGAGATTTTCCATCGTTTCGTCTTTGTCGCATTCCGTTAAAGATTCACGTGCGAGCGAATTTATCGAGACCGCGTTATAGTAGGAACCACCGCCGCACGGTAAGACGACAGCGGGGCTCTCTCTTCCGAGTATCGACAAAGAGATTCGTCATATTTTCGCGCGGGGAAAATACCGGAAGCGAGGGATCTCGTCTGATCTATGTACGGATATGTTTTCTGCCAGGAAACAGATACCTAACCGTAAACTCTCGAACAACGGAATGGAAGCTTGTTAACGGGGAATCAAAATCCTACGGCCAACTGTGGCTCCTGCCCACGACACATGGCGAAACATATGTACGTGTACCTAATCTCTTCTCTCGTAATTTTCACCCGAGAAAAAAACAATACCCGCCGCCGCGTTGGGCGGCGGGAAATCGTCGCGAGATGTAACCCTATCGACTTTTCGCGATCTATACACGTTACAGCCTCGACATCGGTGCGATTGCCGTGTAAGCTTGTACCGCGTAACGACTGCTAATTTCATACGGCGACGTATCCAATCTGCACGAGAGCTCGCGGAACGGCACGAGAGCAGGAAAATGTTACCGTAATTTCGAAAAACTCTAGGCGACGAAATTACTACTGGCAGACGCGTTCGCTAACCTATTCAGACAGGAGACACGGGCGGCAGGACAAGCAGACTACTAGGCTATCAGACAATTACGGTCGCTAATACCGTTGACCCGAGAGTCGAGGTAGCAAAGAGTCGCGTGTTGCTCGTTATTCCTTGGTATCGTTATCAATCGACCGATTTCCCAAGACTGGGCGAAAGTTGCTCTCAACGTCGCGAGATGCATGCGTACTTGAGCGTAGGTACGCGCAACATCGGAGTCGTTATTCGCGAAACCGCGTGGTTCTTTTGTTTTTTGCGATAATTTTCGCCTACGACTGATCGGGACGCGTTGTCGAGGAATGTTCGTTGATGGGATCCTCTTTCGAAATGCCCCCGCGTCTCTGACCTCGCATCGCGAAGCGGCGCTGGTCTCGAGGTAAAGTTGTAAAATTGTAAAGAAGATTTTGTACTGTTGCCGTTACGACATTCCGGGTCATTCGATACGCGTCGCATTTTATTTTTGCTCTCAGTCGCCAATTCCAGTTGGTTGCCGGTTAGTCTAGAGTCTAGAGTCTAGACAGTTACGTAAACGGTAAAACGTCCAGAAATAATAAACCGCACGGAACGATGGTTGGAGCTGAAATTTGAAGGAGATGGAGGGGAAAAAATGAAAAGATACCGCGCAGCGTAGCCGAGCAGGTGATAAATAAATCCGCGAGTCGTTCATCGATCTTCATTTTTCCCCGCTGATTTTGTCGATCGCGACGAGTCTATTTCGAATCTCGTCGACGTATTTCGATCCGTCATCCCCTGACTTCGCGGGAATCGCGCGACCGCGGACATCGAAATGACGCTTTCGGTTCGCGCGGAAATAAAATATCCATACATCGGTAATTTCTATCGAACATGTCCGCGTCGTCGAGACTAACGTTCCCGACGCGGATTCGTTAGACGACGAGTTGCCGGAGGAATCTTCTTTCCCCAACGATTATTATTCGCTTGGTATCGAAAAATCGTCCTCGTCGCGTGTCTCTCCGAAGAAACAGGTGGCTCCGGGCAGCAGGAGAGAAAGAAAGAAGGGAAGAAATCGGCAAGATTTCCAGACTCCTCGAATCGGAATGTCGGTGCAAAAACGAGCGCCGCGCGTCGTCGAATTCTGGGCTCGCTATGGAAGGAGACGAGAGAAGAAGCGGAAGGTTGCGCAGTGTCTTTGTCCCTAATCGGCAGGTGCGCGCGAACGATTCGAAAATATACCACACCGTTTGGGCATTGACCATTTTACAGGTGGAGAGTAAAAGTAAAAAACAAATTACTACAACCATCGTTTGCTACGAAGGGAGCGGAGAAACGAAAGACTCTTCGACGTTTCTCGTGTTTCCGCTCCTTCCTACATTTTTTCCCCTCTCTTCTTTTTCTTCAAATTCAATTCAATTCAATTCAATCAGTCTGAGATCAGCAGGCATCGTGACTCTACCTTCATCGGTGCGCGGAGAGATACGCACGCGCCGCGTTGAATTTTAAACGATGACGAATAATGTTTTTGGTCAATATTTACCAAACTCGCGATAAGCTCGCGCACAGGTACGCGCTTTATTTTACAATCGTTGATTTTCTACCGTTGGAATGCATTCGTTCGAGATGCGTCACGCGCATCTACGATGCGCGTCTCATTTCGCGAAGGAGGCAGCGCGACCTCCGGTACATTTCCACAGCTGATGTCGTTGATTCCAGCAATTTCTAACGTTGATCCGTATCCGATGAATAATTAACATTCGCGTCGGTCGCGTCTTTGTCCGACGCTTATGCTCGTCTTCCACGACTCCGTTCACCCCTTAGCCTTTCGCGCGACATCCTCTCCTCTCCGCGGCGCCCCCCGTTCGTCGTCGCACTTTTCTCTCTCGTTCCAGCAGCAGCCTCGCGGCGTTCACACCCCTGTCACGAGCAGACGTCCGAGAAACTTTGCCTTGGAAACTCTTGAAATTTGAAAGACGTTGAGCTATTGCCCGGAATATAGACAGAGACCCTTGTCTCGTACCTATGTAACGACGTGATCGAGCGACGTGGCAAAGCGTATCAGAAATGAGATTTGCGAAGAAAAATAAAAGGAGAGGCGAGAAGTTCGCGTCGTGTTGGTAATAATGATCGAGCGGGAGTGTCTCGTTAGTCGAATGATATTGGCATCGGACTCGTCCGAGTCTATCGACCGGGTCGAAAATAAAATGAAAACTGCGAACGAGCAGACAGGGAGCTGCAAGTTTAATTGTAGTCGTTGCAACGTCGATGGCAAATTTGTCGTAGTAGTGGTAAACGGATCGGTGGTGGTTGGGTCAGTGTTCTGAAATTCATTGAACTCGATGTTCGGATCTATACGAGAAACAAATAGGCAAGTTGGAGCCGTGCCTGGGTAGTGACTCTTTGACAATGCAAAGACTTCTCGCTCGGCAGCAGTCGGCCTGCCCCTCTCGTATATTTTCGACCTGGCATTCGGCTGACGTACAATTTTTTGCCCCACCTCTTCCTAACTCTCGTTTTTTCTTTTTGTCCCTTCTAGTTTCCTTTCGTTGCTTCCCCCGACGCTCGATCGACGGGATCATCGACGACGCCTGGAAAATCGTCCGCGGTGCTCGCGTTCATCTCCTCCGATTACCATCCGTCGACGCGCTCCAAAAACATTGTTCATCCTCGAGTTTACGACCCGAGGAAGCGGTATATCTTCCCAGCGTGTTGATCTTTCTTCCTCGTCCCGCGATCGCTGCTGGTGTAACAAACCGTTGGAAAGTTATCGATAGTCGTAGATCCCTCCCATCCGTGTCACGTTGATGCAGAACTCGAGACCGTTTAGCAACAGTTTTTCCTGCACGCGTTACGTAAATGGTATACCTCGGCGTTTGTAATCTAATTAGGTTAAGGAAACGTTGGACCGCTCGCGAGATAATTTCAGTTTAACGCCTCGATGATTCCTCCTCCTCGGCTCGTTCGCCGATGCCGCCAGCTACGGTCGTCTCAGCTTTTCAAAATCACCGACGACGAGCGTCGCTGCTCAAAGGAAATGGAAGAACGACCACCTATGTCTTCGTCCGCCCAGGGTCGTCCCTCCGAATCTGCCGCAGGATTACGCAACGGAATGGTTTGACCGTAAAGGAAGCACCTACGCGCGAGAGAGAGACCCACGTAACGTTGGCCTTGAAATTCCGCGGTAAAAAAAAAAAAAAAAAAAAAAAGAACCTCGCAAATTTCGGCTTTGTTCCGTCGATGCCACGGGTCTGCGTCGAGAAATCGACTCTTTGACGCCAAATTCGTAATATCTGGACTTGTTTGCCGTCCGGCTCGCGCTCGAACCTCGCGTCAAGATCCTTCCGCAATTATCCGCCTTCACGGCTGCCCAACGACAGTGGGCGACGTCTATTTACGTCGCGTTTCAATACAACTCGGCTAAGACTAAATAAAGAACGACGCGCGCGGGGCGGTGGTTGTCCGTGACGAGTTTAGACCTCGAGGAGGAGGAGGAGGAGGAGGAAATGAAAAGAAAGGGAGAAAAATGTGAATTAGTCATCGTTGGTGATCATCGGTGATCGGGAATAGCTGACGCGAATCCCACTCCCCTCGCGGCGTTGGTGAAACGACGCGAATCTTTGCCACGCTAATCAGGAACTGCCACGTTATGTGCTATATCTAACCGATAGCTGGCCTCACCGCCTACGGAAGCGCACGTAATAGTTCGTCCGGTGTTAACCGTAAGCCTCTGCATCTGCGACTTACGTGTCTCTCGCAAATTTCAACGACCTTTTCACAGCTATGTAGATCATCGCGGCGAGTGTCTTCCACGCGGCTCTCCGCAACCCGAACGACAAATCTCGAACGAGCGTTCCTGATATTACGTAGATGTTATCGCAAAACGGTGATACGTATAGGTATATATGATCTGTGTGTGTCAGTGTGTGTGTGGGTTTGTAAAGAAAGAAGCGAGCGTTCGGTTATTATTTATTTGTTTTGTTTGCTTGTTTGTTTGTTGTTGTTGCTGTTGTTATTTTGTTATTCTTCGGTCGGAAAAATATCGCAGAGCCGCGAGCACCACGTCGATCGGCTTCGCGAGCATATTTCGATATAATATAAAAACGGCGAGAAGAATCAAAGTTGCTGAAGCCGAAGCACATCGACGTTAACGAACACGTATACCTGCGACTTATTAAAATAATTAACAATTTTCCGATGCATCAGACCGAGAACTGGACTCTAAGTCCGGTTGTAACAACGAGACTGTACGCTCTCTGCTCACGCCGTAACACTCCGCTTTAAAAACGTGCCGCTCTCATCCTTGCCAAGAAAGTAAAATAAAAGATTCAACAAAATTTCAAGCCGAGGTACCGTTCAGCCTCTGTACGGCGAACGCAACACGTGGGCCTACTACCTCGCGATCCATGGACAACCGTTGCGATCGTTTTCTCTGCAAGTTTCACGAAAAATCCACCATTTCGGTCCGGATGCCCGCGAAATTTTGCTCCAGTACGGTAGCGATGGAGCGAATAGGTTTTTTCCCCTCAAAAAAAAAAAAAAAAAAAAAAAAAAAAAACGATCGCAAAAGTTTTCGGATGAACGTTCGTTCGGCGAAGCCGCGGGGCGGGGTTCGAGATAATTGCTCCGTTTTTCTCGCAACCTTATCGCATTTCCGTTACACGCTGCGCGAGATGTTCGTTGGCTGCGGGGGTTTTGTCAGGTTTGAATTTCAAAACCGCGATAGACGTCGGCGAGGTAGGCGGCAGCAGCGGCGGTGGAAGAAGTCCGTTGAGGTACGGTTCTGCGCTCGAACGATCGTGCGCGGACGGAGGGAACGGAAGTCTTTGTTTAAGTAGACCGAAGTCATCGAGGTTCGCGACACTGTCGCCGATCCTCCCGTCGTCGGCGCGGCCTGATTCGACGTCACGCGATCCGGTCGACCCGAGGGATAGAGAGCAGCCTAAGCATGCGAATTCCTTCCGCTGATGAACCAACATTTCCTTCATACCTGGCAGCAGGTTTTCGAGATTCCAAAATGGCTACGTTCGCTTTTGTCCCTTCAAAACACCTACGTCGTTCGCCAAGTACAGAAACGACCGCGATGCTCTTTTTTTTTTTTGTTATTTCATTTTTCGCCCCCCATACGACGAACACGCGGGAGAAAGTGGCGCAACGGGAGACGAACGGCGTCGCGACGCCTAAAACGAGTCGCGTTTCCAATTTTTGCGACGCCGATCAGAGCACGCTAATATCGGCTTACGCGTACCGACTCGGTGCGGCGATTCCGTTTGCGGTCTCCTTCCCTAACGAATCTTCGCCGCGCTCCCCTAAAAATCTTAATAACGGATTGAAAATCGTACGCGAATCACCGACGCATTCTCCACGAATACATTCCTATGCGAATATATTAGAGCGGCTCGAATAACCGTTTTCGTAGAAATCCAGCGGCTAATAGTCCAAATATTAATCTTTGAGGTAGGTAGATAAAAACATTTGACCTTGAGCACACGGTTTTCCTTTACTATTATTTTTGCTACTACAAAATCCATTTCGAAAAAAGCTTTAAAGCATATATCACCGCCGTTCTTCTCCTCGTTCCTTCGAGTATCTACCCTCGTTAACTCTCTCTCTCTCTGCCCATCATGTCTTAAGCGTTGGAAAAAATAAATTCGTGGGTCCACGCGGTTTCGTGCCTCTCTGTGCGCCGTGCACTCTATAGCTCGCGCAAAGGTAGACGAACCGGAGCGAAGACAAATGGAAATTGGCAATATTCACCGACACAGAGAAGCGTCGGATGCATATCTATGTGTTTTCTACGTGTACTTGCATATGTACACGCGTGAATGCAGTAGACGTGGGGGAGGGGGGGGGGGGGGGAGAAAAAGGTGTTGGTGTATGTACTCACTTTGCTGCTTGTGCCTGGATTCCATTAGGATCATCTGTTCGTGCTTGTGCCACGCGGCGTCGGTAGTGTCGGTGCCTGCTACACCTCTTGCCCCTGCTGGGGGCTGCACACCCCCGCGGCCGCCGCCCCCGCCACCACCATACTCCATACCCTTGCCACCTACTGCCAACGGCAGTTCTCAAACGCTCATAACATTTGACTCGCAAGCCACTGAGTTGCCGTTCATCCAGTCTCTTCTGTTTTCTCGCGACGACAGCTGGAACACTCGTATTCGTCGTTGTGATCCACGCACGAGAGATTACCCGACCGTTTTGTACAAAACTGTTTTATTATATCGTCGAAATTCCGTTTCCACTATTTCTCACAACTTTTTCCACTTCGCACCGATATTTCCCGTAGTTTCCCCCGAATTTCTATCCACTCGCTACACCTTCGTCGTACGCGCTCCCCGCGAGACGAACACCACCTGTTTCTTTGCGCGGAAACACGAAAACACGAAAACACTCGAAACAGCCTCGACGATCTCCGTACAGTTTTCCAGTTCTATTCCCCGTTTCCTCTTCTTTTAATTTCACTCTCCTCGATTTTCGCGCCTCGCCCTTACCCCCCGCCGCCTCCCCGTTCCTCTTATATTCCTCTTTCGTCGTCGACGCGTGCTCGCGATTTTTGTCGACGCGACGAGGTGGCGAAATTTCCGAACGCGCACCTTTCCAGTGCTTTTATTCGCGTTTGTTTCTTGCTTTTTTGCTACGCTCCACCTCTTTGATTTATTCTCGACCCGTTTTTTTTCTTCCCTCTCCGCGGCGTCGCTTTTCTCGCAATTTTATTCAAACGTCGCCCGCAACGATTACGAGACGGATTATTACTATACCCGGCGAAAGATTCGACTTGTCTGGGATCTTTAACTTTTCGGTGCTTAATATTCAACGAGTTTGTCACCGCGTCGTCGAAGACTCTTGCCTTCTTGTCGTTTCTTCGTCGTCGGCGTCGTCGACAATGATGATGACGATTCGTTCGATCCGCGCGAAACTCGAGCGATCAACGCCTACGGAGCGCGTGTGCCGTGTTCCCGTTGATTTTTATTTTCCCTCCCAATTCGTCAACTTTGGAAAACGTCGACCATGCTTTTTGCGCGTGTCAGAATCGAATTCCGCTTTCAATAGCCGCCTGCGATCAGGATTTCCTCAACGGTGTGACGAGGTATATAATTAGGGAAAGTTAGAAATATGTTTCTGCGTAGGAAAAATAGCTCTTATGTACACTAGCCTTCGTTACCTCTTTAAATTCTACTTTGGCGGTAATTTGTTGCAATTTGTTTATCGTTAATGTTAAAACTTCAGTCGGTTTGCGTATTATGTTTCATGTGTTTTTTTTCTTCTTTTCTCTATTATATCCGTCTATTAGATCCGGTCGCGGCGTTCATTTCGTTCGTAGTTTTCGAGGAGAGAGATTTAGTTTCACCGTTTGTTTGTTTGTTTGTTGGTTTTTTTTTCTCAGTTTTTCAGTCAATTTTGCTCTTTATCACCACGAGATTACTATTCAATCGTGATTCTTCCCCGGCGTTTCGTCGGGACTCTGGAAACGTTGACTGTTCACAACGAGAAGACGCCTTCTCATTTGCATATTTCTCCTCGTCGTTCGCGCGAATCGCACCGTCGTCTTTCTGAAAACAAATGAAAAGCGGAATCGTTACTTCATTGATATCACCGGTTCCGCCGCCGAAGGACTTTTGTTTCCTATAGACGCGCCCTTCCGTCTCGCAATGTTTCGAAATTGGAAATTACGATCCCTTCGAATGATTGCTGATATGACCTTGAAAATGTCCTACCGGTGCCGCTGACGCCCGCTCTGCGTACAACCGAGCGGGGAGGAAAGAGACACGTGCGTTATCTCGGGGAAGCACGAGCGCGAGAACAGTTTCATAATTATAGGAAGCGTTGAGCCACGCGATGTATTTGCGTTCGATGAAGTACTTTTCGCGCGATGTAACGGGCAGCGAAAGAAAACGTAACAGCTCACCGCCCGATGACTTGGCGAAAAAATAACGGGAGAATCGACTTTAATTACGTGTAATCAAGGGTAATTATCGCGTGTTCAACCGTCGCGAAACGACGATGATAACGCGGTGGCGAGAATATATTCGAACGGCAATGTTTACCTCGCGGTCGTGTCAATTTTCGGCGACAATGATCGTACATCGGAAAGAAACGGGGGCGACAAAGTGGCGGAACGGAAATTGCAATATACTTCGTTGAAAACTGTAAACGAGACGTTTATACGGCGAGGTAGGTAGGCATATCGTTGTCGTATTCCCCAGCGACGAATGGTTGAATTTTCGAGCAAAGGACAGGAAAGTGATTCATTCGTTATCTACAATTCCGACCTCGTAAACTCACTCTCCGAACACATAAGGCGCGCCAACTTTTTTCTATCCTAAATATACACGAGATCGCATCGTTCGTAGTATGCGTACACCGAACTCGTTGGAAACGCGCAGGTAGGCACGTATATAACCAGAGATTCGTATATGTATCGACAGATAAGTTTCATAAACAAATGCAACGAATTTCTAATTTGACTTCAACGACAAAAAACCAAAAACAACGAGAACAATGGAAATTTTGGAATGTGGAAAAAAGCATCGTTGTCGCAAGGAATTCCCACATTTACTGTTCGATAACCACACAATTTTGTTAAAAATGTAAAGATGAGTCAACGATGTTATACGAGAGACGTGGACAAAATGGACAAATGTCTCGTCATCTTTCTCATTGTTCTGAAATGCATCGGTTGATGTAGACGGATAAGTGAGTACTCCTTGAGAAAAGCTAAGCGTGACGTAAGTATCGATGATACATATATATATGGAAACTGAATGTGCGATACGAGTATGCGAAGAGGTAAATAGATACCTCGGGTTGTTGGAAATAGAGTTGGAGAAGTCAATTTTGCACGCCTTTAAATATAGCGGCAGGTCAGCATCCAGATCAATGCGATCTGCATTTGTAATTTATCCTTCAACGCTGATGAAAGTCTTGGGCGTGTTTCGCAAATCGACTAAACAACGTTCGGCACACGAGTCGCAATCTGAATTTTAGCATAAAGTAAATAACTAAATAAAAATGTTGTGATAACATCTTTACACCGATGAATGTTAAAAGCGTTGATGATAATCCACCGACGGAGGAGGAAATCCTATTTCTTTTCAGATTATGTTTTCAAGACAATTTCTTCCTCTAAGAGGTTGCACCGTACTCAAAAAGGACATAGATGAACGTTTCTTTGCCTAGATTACCACTAAATACCGTTATCACGAAGCACGGGTATAATTTTAGTACAGCAATGCATTTCAGGAAGACAAGCAATTCGCCTTTAGCGTACCACTAAATCTTGTTACAATAGGAAATTATTTATAAAACACGGTGAAAAATCCTGTACCGAATTTCAAGACGTTAAAATGAAATAAAGGTCAGCGAGTTGAGGCGATGGAAGAAAAAAGTATTCACTTATTATTCGCAGACCAATATTCTGGTATCGCGGAACAATTTGATGGAGCTCATTGTACAAACGTACTTGTCATAAATTGACAACAAATCCACAACTGGGAAGTTACCCTGTCGTCATATGCGTGACGCTTTATCAATAACCGATTGTCATATCCGCGTGCCGCTACCAACATATCATACCGCAACGTTGCTTCGTTTATGGCCAGAGAATTTTTAGAACGATTCCTGTGACCAAGCAGCTGATATTAGTCATAAAGACCATATTTATCGCGGTTCATACTGGATATCAGACCCCACAATATTCCGATCACTGCGTGAATCAAAAAACTATAAGCAAACACTTGATAAAAATCGAATGCAAGATACGGATGGAGATCTGGATGATAATACATTGGGCTTGGAATACCACGAAACGTAATATTACGGCGACAACTATGAGATGCAAAGGCTCTGTTGACATATGGGTTTCACAATTTAGTTTGCATAAAAGTTTGCTGGTTATTCGATGCTCTTGAAGATATATAAGGAACATGTGACATGCCAGCTGTCCATCGCATGCGAATAAAGCAGAAATATTGGATTGTATGCCATGTATCACGCGAAACAAATATTGGGAATATTTACACGGCGCAACACCACCTATTTTGTGACGCAAGCCCAACAAAGAATAAAATCATTAGGCGATTACATCACAAGTCATTTTTGTCGGTCATTCGTTTGGTTTAATTTCTGAAAAACAGTACTACCGTTCCTACTCGTTCAACATCGCCATAGTTCATTTCCTTCATAATAGTACATGAATAACAAGAAATTATCAATGTGTCCTGATAGTTTAAAATCATCAATGAATGCAATTGAATCGAAACGTTAAATCCATTATTCGCTGGATGTTCAATGCAATTCAAGTTCCTCTGACTCTTGCTTCGATAATTTTCAACGAAAATATTGCCTTCCTATGATAGAAAACAAATTCGCGATGTGCAATAACATTGAAGACGCTGTTGTGAATTCCCGAGATAGCAACGCATCCTCCTAATATCAAACAGCAATGTACGAGGCATCGTGATCCAAACATGACGTTATTCAACATATAAAAATGATCAATGTAATTCCAATTACCACGCATACGTGCAATCGCTCGAACCGACGAGGGTAATGTGTACTATAAGATATTCCTCTTTCGATAATGGAAACACATGACTAATGGTTATTGGTTGTTATGCATTAGTACTAGCTGATACACAAAGCCACAAGATCAACAGTGATCATCCAGCTACCTGTGCATTTGAATATACACGCGTAGAACGGAGGTATATTAAATATCTTACCGCGATGTGTTTTAGTAAAAGTATACGTGAAAGCACGTTTAACCCAAATTCCATAATGACATTACCTCGCGTGCAAGATGCCAGTTTTAATAGTAATAATATAGCAAAATGACAAGCTTTGATTGTCCAACCAACCAAAAACATAATCGCAAAACCTAAACACGGATTGTCAATATCAATGAGTATGGAAATTGTGGGACATATCGCCGAATACAGATAAACTCGGCCATGTGTAATTCACGAGCTTACAAGTATCGACGTATAATATAACAAACGATATTTGCAATTATAGTTTGAGCTGATGCAATAATGTTTGGATGATTATTGGAAGGCACGAGCAGCGCGACTCAGAAATGTTGTCTGTCGAATGAAAACCACGGATAAAAGAGTGTTTACATCGAAGGAAACACATACATGCATGCGTGAGACCACGCGAATATGTAAATAATAAATGTATAAATACACGTAGGAGATGTAGACGCAGACGAACAAACACAAACTCGGACGTGCACTTTTACGAAATTAATTTTGTTTTCGTTTCTCGCGACGCATGACTCATCTACCGTTCGAGGAATCCTTCATTATCACTCATCAAATACGTGGCGAAGTCAATCGCGGGAAATTGAACACCGGACAAACGTCATTGATAAACTACCTTTTTTTTCTTTCTCGTGGGATGGCGACGTGCTTGGCAAAACGGTCGTCGTTCCGTTTAGTTCCGCCTTCGCTGAACGCTAAATACTCCTGTTGTCAGTGATATCCGATAACCGATCTAGCGTTGTTCATCTTCAGCTCGAGGCAATTGAACTTTCGACCGAGATTGTATCGCCGATCGCCGTTGTTGTCAAGTAGGAAATGAAATCGGAAAGAGACAGTCAGGTTATGACCGTCGAGACAAGCATGCTTTGCGTGCAGCCTGACAAGAATCACGTGGTATTCGCGTCGTTCTCTGTGTTGGCTCTTAACGTTTTTCGTTAGAGCGAAGCCTCGTGTACGGCGTACCAGGCCAGGCGGAATTTCGATTAGTATACGAAGGGCAATTTCGATCGCCGAAGTTCTCAGGTGGAGAAATATTTCACTAGATCCAAGGTGTTGAGCGTTGCCAAGGAATATCAGAGTTGCGTGCCGCGGGCAGCCGTTGCAGACGAGGCACCGGACACCCCTCTAGACGGGCTGGAGTGAACTCGCCCGCTTTCGGGTCAAAAGCACCGCAGCAAAATAATAACAAATGCTTCGAGCACCTCCGGTATCGCGCACTGGCACATACGGAACACCAAAACACCAAAAATTCCGCGTTCCCGAACCAGCCTGGCAAATAATTCGGGAGTATCCGAGAATTTCGGCGGTTTTCTGCACCGCACACTGCCGTAGAGCATTCACCTCATTCGCGTCGCAACCACGATCCACCAAACGCACCAATCACTCGAAACACTGTAAGATGGGCCTGGGATTTCACGCGATATTGTTGTCCCGTTCACAATGCATTCGCAACACGTACACAATCCGCGAAAAAAACGGCGAGGTACAACGCGAGAACTGCACGCCCTATCCGCGGGGACACCGCATTGCTTCGTCGGCCGAACATGGAGCGAGATCCATGCTGATTAGTTCTCGAGACGTCCGCTACCCAGCCAATGGCGCTACGATCGCCCACCGAGAACTGCCAACCCATCAATCTCCCTTGACAACAGTGTCTGGGAGCACGACAAATCCTAAACTTCTCCAAAAATCTCTTCGAAACTATCCCGAAAACTTTACCATGATGGGAGCAGCCTTCGAAAGGTTGTCAATGATGAAAAATCATCGCAACCGTCGCGATGCCGCGCGTCCCGTTGTCCTCGTCGCCCATTGGCCGATGCCTCTGTTTCGCGTCTTCGGTTTAAAGAGCCCACCAATGCGACGTCTCCGCCTCATCGAGTTCAAATACTTGCCAACAGTAATTTCTATACGCGGTACGAGCGTTGCGACAGCTGATAACGGTGCACCGCGCGATCATTTGTTATCCATCGACGGAGACACGCGGCCCGAACATCCCTCGTGTTCCTACCCATCAACGAAAATGTCCCCGACAATTGGGGCGTACCTCGATACATTGCGGAGCATCTCGTCGGACGTGTGCGTGTAAGGTGAGACGAATGTCGTTGAAAAACTCCGCAACTCGTTATTTTCATTAGCTGCGAACGAAACGTGCAAACGCGTCGCGTGACGTGTACGTAAGAGAATCCAACTAACGATTTCAATCGATCTTTCTTCGCATACCACGACGCTGCGAACTACTCCGTATCGCGTATCGGTTCGCTCGTCACTACCTCCTGGTATTCGATAGGCGAATCGCGCGCCAAACGTGAGATTTCATTTCTGCCGGCCGATAGAATGCAGCAGGTATCGCGAACGACCCAGACACCGGTGACGTATCGTCCAGACGTTACGTCATCCATGCGATGAAAAGCTGTAGAAATTAGCTACAGTTGAACAACCGTAACTCGAAAAAATTGTACATATCCATGTAACAACATCGAAGTCTTTCATTCGAGTGCGTGACGATAACCGAAAGTTAAACGACTTCCTGGCTGTTGCACGCACTTAATACGTTTATGCGAAGATACAAGAAGTCGCACGAATAGATTGCAGCTACGAATCTACTTGTACGACGCAGTATCGATGCTACGTCATGCAAAAATATCGATACAGATTATACTCTTTACGCTCTCATTGATTTTCTCAGAAGCGACTGACGTCGGCAAATACCGTGATGCGAGAGCTTCTCCGTGCGATACTAACTGATCTCCAACGTTCTTCAATAATTTAAAAACTCGCTAGAAATCACAAAAAAAAAAGATTATATTTTCGCAATTTACTTGATCGTAATTACACGTCGTTTATAGAATTATTGCAACGACTTGAGCGTATATTCAAATTTATTCCTGGTGAGATTCGTTGACGAAACTGAAACGCAACATTGATTGAGGGTTGTTAAATGAAACGCATTCGTCTGCAAAATGACGTATGAAAGATTTATTGCACTGCGGTGTTCGTCGTTCTCCAAATGGATGCATTTGTTTATTATATAAAGAATTGCCTTTATTGCAGGTATACATCTACTCGTTTATGTTTTTCGTGTCCCAATTTGATCGTAACGAGATATTCCGCTTTCCCGAACGTGAACGCGATAACATCAAACAGCACTGTTCGAGTTTCTGATGAAAAATCATTAAATTTTTACCCTTACCAAATCAGCTATTCCTAAGGCGTAGGCTACATTAGTCTCCCGTCCGAGTCAAACCAATAAGACGACACTCTGAATAATGCCACTCGTTTGACATAATTGAAGAAAAAACATTTACGAAGCAAGTAGCTTCCGTACCTGTCAAGCTCATTTGTTTACCGCGCTACGTGGAAACTTTCACGCTTCATTGAGAATTTCAGATCAATTAGTATTTCTGAAATGCGATATTATTTTTTATCGGAGAAAACTTGCAGCTGGTGGGGTACTGTTTCAACGGGGAAGACGAACAAAAGTTTGTCACCGGACCCCGCACAGTACTCTCAACACTTTGCTCGATGAATGTTGAGGAAAAAGAATCCAAACATTTCACTCAACATATCTTACAATTTTTCACGATAAAAATGTAAATGTCTGTTTTAGTTGTACTACGCTCGTGGACATTGCAAATCTGTTGAATTGGTAACACTAGAGTCGAGTGCATTCTGCAATCTTTGCAAAATATGACATGCGTCACTAACAACAAATCGTGTCAGGTCGTAAACAGTTCATGGACCCATAATCGCTATTATTGTTGATATCGAGTCATTTATTTTTCTCGAACCGATCAATTTTGTAGATTGTATATAATAATCGTTAACAGGTATGTACAGGCATATTCGAAAATTAAGCGATAACAATCTGTGTTAGCTGCTAAAACGAGAATTTAATTGCTATAAATTGTAAGTTTTTTGTTTCATTTTGACGAATACATGGTGGAAGTTGATGGAAGTTGCAGGGTTGAAATTACATTATCGAGAGGTCAGAATATTTTCAAAGATTTATAAAAACTAAACTTCTATGTTCTCATAGAATATGAAACGAAGTCAAATTCCTGACTTGTATGAGGGGATATTACACTTGTATTAATAACATACTGTTTGAACCTTGGAATCAGGGTATGGAAAAATATTGGACTCGTATACATAGGATCGGTAGAAGCTTCAAGTGAATAGTGAATTATCCATCTACAATTCTGATTTGCATATTATATTCGAAGAGAAGTGTGTCAAATTTCTAATATCATCGTTATCATCTCAAAGGCGTTGGTACACGTGAAACAAACTTTGGCATAAAACTTTTATTATGAAAGTATTCAAAATCCACATCAGCAGCTATATATTTTTTATTTACTTGTTTTGATACAGGTGATAGATAAGCTGACACAACGCTCTGATAGCATACTATTTTCTGTTTATTATAGTTGCAAGAGTAATTTAAAATCAGTTAATCGAACATCACGAGCAACTGATAAAGGTAGTAGCGAGTGAATTTAATGTGTCAAATTTCAGGTAAACTGCTCAGATACATTTGGGATGTAATGGTCTACGATTTACATATAAAAGTAGTTACCAACATTGTTAAAAACAATAATCGTTCATTGATAATATGAATAAACTGGAAATCTAAGACACGATATAATATATCCTTTTTCTTAGTGCGTTAACTATCTCACTTTTAGAGATCAACGCTGAATGTGTTTGAGCTTGCATTTTTCTTATATAAACAACACGTTTGTAATTAGAAAACTTGATGTACGATCATCTAAACTGCTAATTCATTTGATCTTCCAAATATGTCACGATCAATCTCAACTCAGCTATATACATTATTGGTAACGTTTTGTTCGGGTTGGAGGCAACCATTCTCTTTGGATCTTTGACCGTCTTACATTTGTCAGTATAGGTTTATGTCGAGTCCACGAGTTCGGATACACATCCGAGCGCCAAAAAAAAGACTTCAATAATATTCTAATCGCAATCAATATTCCATTGCGCTTTCAAACACGTGACGAAGTGGTTTCATGATCTATTTCAAAGCTATTTCGTGAGCTACAAATAAAAAATAAAATTCTTTCAAACATAAAACATTGATGGTTTGAATGTTACATAACATCGCCAACATATTGACTCTTTAGTCAATTACAACTAATACGGTTTTAATAGCAATAAAAAAAATCCTCATCGTTCATCCAGGAATCATATGTCGATGGTGTATGCTATGTATTGAACTATACATATGATCATGGAAATAGCCAAATTTGCAAGTTTTTCATGATTTATCGCAGTGTCTTTTAGATTGTTCAGCATAAGAAGGTCACAGTAGGAGTCGTCGTCGACCTGAATTACACAGATTGCATTCGACGCGACGAGCGAATGCTGTACTTTAAAACTTTCCTCTAAAACTTCCTCGTCCTCGAAATGGTCGTCCCCGTGGTCCTCCTCGGGGCTTGAAGTCAGGCATCATCGGTACTCGTTGAATTTTATTGAGAATGTGTCGCTCCGGTGCTCTAGAAAACATCTCTGGCTCGTCGTCGAGTTCTTCCGGCGAATCATCAATGACCATAGGACTTTCACCACGACTACGGTCACTTCGGTCATCAAGAAAATGATCTTGTTGTTCTTCGATATTTTGTCTATACGAGGATGAATAACTTTTGTGAATGAAGTGATTGCTTGCCAATGCCCCACGATGCGGTTGAAAATCCGATCTAACTCTAACTGGAGGACTGACATTAACATTCCGAGTATAGTCATTAGATGACATACTCTCCCCGCTCAAACCTCGACTGGGCGGCCCTCTGATTGGCGACGTATTACGGCCCCAGGATCGTTTCTGCGAAGAATTACTCAGGCTCCATCTTAGATCATCTGCTTCGCGTGGTTTAGGAGCATAGTCAAAAGTTTCGCGCGACGTCCAATCTAACCGATCCATTATCGTGCGTTTTTCTTCCTTAGGAGATGGTTGCAGATCGTATGGGTATACTTGAATTCCAAAGTCTGCTGTCGTCACAGTTGTCTGCGTACTTGCGGTTTCATTCGAAACTTCGTCTGTTTGACATATCTTCTGATGCATTTGAACACCGGGCTTGAGAGCAAGTTGGGAATGACGTTCTTCTTCCTCGTCCCAATATATTTTGTTTCTTCCTTTTCTTAGCAGTATCGAGTTGGAAGAACGCTCCTCGCTATCGTTGCAAGGGTCTTCTTGTTTAGGGTTGAAAAAAAATCTACCCTTCATCTTCAGTCTGGGATCCTCAATAGGTAGGTCGCGGAGAGCATGCTCGCAATGTCGTAGTATTTCTGGCTTGAATCCTAAGCCCAAAAGCAAAGCGTTTCGTTTTATCATCGTTAGATATCTTCATCGGACAAGGGTTATTTTTTTATGGACAACAGTATTTACCGAGTCTATTGTCATACCAGGTTTAATTTGTATGCACGGGTAATAAAAGTTTATCAATGCATTGAACAATGTTTTAAAACAACATTATTCTTTAATGTTATTCAATTTATATCTTTATCGATTATATTGATATATCACAGTGTTTATTTATTCACGGATATTAGTTTTGTTGTGAAACACTTTATTATTCGATTCTCGAAGATGATTTTTCCTTTGTGCAAATGATTTCGCGTAAATATGTGCGTGTATATGTATGTATGCGCACATAAAACACATAGTTGTCAGTTAAACCAGCTCACGAATAGTTTTCTAAAACATGTAATATGGTAAAAAATATAATATCTTACCTGGATATAGGACCGGTGGCCCAGACGAATCTATAATGTTTAAAACAAATTGAATTAGTATTGCGTAACATTATCAACAGATGAAATTGAACTGTAACTTCACTCTATCATCAGAAATGAAAGAACAGTTTTACAAATGTTTTACAGACAATAGGTATTAAATCATCGCACCTTTCGCTGACACAGATGCTTCCAGTAGGCTGGATAAACTAGTCTTTCCGAAGGATGCCTGCAAATTTTTCAACGCAGCAACAAATGAACAATCGATTTTGAAATTGATTATCGCCATTGCATGGTTCGTGCATACATCTTTAACCGATTGTTGTTAGAATGCACGATCAATAAATATTTACGGAGTACGTATTATGAACACATTTTGTATTTATTGATCTATGGATGCAAGAGCCAAGCAATGGAGAAGAATCTGATAGGTATAATAAAATTACTTTAGTATCTGATATCACGGGTGGTTCGGGTGTTTTTAGTCGTTCTTCATGCGACGAATGCTGATCATCGACAGGCGACGGCGAGCGTTTCCTGTTGTAATAACTGCGTAGTGCACTGCTACTTGCTCGTGGTTGATGTAGAGTCGTAGACTTCTTGTTGTAAACTATCTCGATATTTTGGGGTCCTGGCGTTGGCAGAAGCGGTGGACGATGCGACTGCTTGGCGACAGCTGGTCTTTGTTCGATTGGTAGCGGTGCTGGTACTGGCTGCGGTGATGGAACTGGTTGCGGAAGCAGTACTGGAGCAGGGTCGTGTTGATTGTACATCACCGGGCCAGATGTAAACTCAGATTGAAGTATTGGTTGTGTGTTATTTGGATTAAAGTGTATCGGTGGTCCGTGAGGGTGAATGGGTTCGAAGTTCATGAAACCAGGCAGTCCACCAAGCATTCCTTGTGGTCCTGATTGATGATGAGGCACGTATGGCATGTGTTCTTGATCGTGTGGATAAGTCATGAGCGGTGCTAAGTTGGGCATCGTAGGTTGCATTGGGAATCCAGGATGTCCAGGTGGCGTGGGCGGTAGTAAACCTTCGCTTCTAAATTGTCTTGTAATTTCATTGATGAACGGTGACCTCTTCCTTGATCGTTTGTGAGGAGACTTTCCACGACTGGTGCTACGACTACGCCATCTAGGACTACCTCTTCTGTTCGCTGGCGAACGGCTATATCTGTTTCGTCGGCGATCCGTACTTCGGCTCCTGTGTCGTTCCCGTGACCGACTCCTGTGACCCAAGTGTCTTAGCTCGCTGCGAAAGTATTCTAATTCTAATTCGTTTCGATCACAGTGTAGATTATCAATACTCGTAAATGATTTTCGAGTACAGACATTTTTTTCATTTTACATAAATCAGGTAGTACTTGATTAGAACGAGTCGTAGCAATACTCCCAGAATTGGTTCAAACAATTTTCTTCTCCGTTCAATACCTTTCACTATTCCAATGCACATAAGTTAATATCACTCTCGTGTTGACTATACCAGAACTCAAGAAAAAAAAAGTTGAGTTCCAATGTGTGTTTTGTACAAATTTTTAACTATTTAAAAACTCAAAAAAAGTCTTACCGTTCAATGACCCGTCTTCTATGCCGCTCCGAACTACGTCTCCTTTCAGTACTGCTCTGTCGCTCCCGACTTAAGCGTCGAGGATGATTAGGGCTTAATCTAAGCGGACTTCTTCGCCTTTCCGGAGAATGTATTAACGGACTTCTGCGATCATCGGGACTTGCCTTAAGAGAGCTTCTGCGACGGGGTGAGTTCAACTTCAGCGGACTTCGCCGATCCGAAGGACTTATCCTAAGCGAACTCCTATGGTGCTCGGGACTAAGAACTATAGGACTCCAATGACGATGCGGACTTCGTCTCGCTTTGTCAGAACTACGACGTCGAGAGGGACTACCTCTACGACGTTCCGTACTTTTGCGACGTTCTCTACTCCGACGATTGCGAGAACGAGCAAGCCGTTCCATATCGTGTTTCTCGGCAATCGTTTTAATAGCATCCACTTCTGTTCCAGGCGGAACAACTTCGTCGGAATCAAGTATATACTTGATGGCTTTTTCTTTCGCTGCTAGGATTTTGCTGTCCGAATCTTTTTTTGTGCGCAACTTGTCCCGTTCGATGTCCTTCGTACTCTGAGATGGATCACGTCGATTCTCTTCTCTCTTGCGGTCCTCTCGCCGCGGTGGTTTGTCCCGATAATTGGGACTTCGATGATCTCGATTACGAATACGATCCCTACAATCAATCCTGCTATCACACACATCCAATCTAATCCAAGCGACTACAATATCTGATCATTTTTCCCCTAGAAATAATTATCGCCGAAGCAACCATTGCGTATGCAGGTTCACCGCAATATACGATGATCAGGACGATGAAAAGATCGAATTAGAATCATTATCTTTCAATTGTTAAAGATTGATAGGATTGTGTTTTATACGTCGATCACATAAGTATCACAAATTCAAGCGTAACACAGCAGAATAATATCTCTAGTTTCATCGCGTACCTGACATATTAGCTAAGAATTCGGATCTTCGCGAGAAGAAAAATTTATACGACTAATGTAAGAAATATTTGCTACCTAGAGGTTCGTTTTCGCTCCTTGTCATTGCTGTGGCTCTCCTGTCGTTTATTACCACGTTTTTCTTCTTCTCCTTCCCAAGCATCCACCACGTCCAGGCCCTTCATGAAATCTTCATCGTCCAGAAATTCTTGAAGTTCTTCGTCGGGTATATCTTTCAGCCCATCAATTGCACGTTGCACATCTTCATTTGTTTTTGGTTTGATAGCTGTTTCTAATAATTGATTGGCATCTTCTTTATTTTCCATTACTATTTCCTGTACGGAATCCCCCCCTGGAGAGAATTCCTCTAAAATTTCAGAACGCTCTTCGTCCATATCTCCTTGGCGACGGCTTCGGCGATAAGAAGGCAACACTAGCTGAAATTCAACCTATTACCAAAGCATCATCACGTTTTCGTTGGAAGACGATTCCACGATACCCGCGGGAATATCACAATGAGTATGTAAATTTGCTAGGTTTGTTTTGAATTCGACGAATTCCTAACAGCTTCATATAAAATCTAGTATCGTAAAGAGTGGCAATCAAAATTCAGACATCGAGCACAAAGAGAATATTACAATATCTTCTACTTTACCGATGTTAAAGTAATTAACAACGATCGCGACCAATTGGGTTAATGCATGATCAATCAGCGGCCGCGAGTCAACACTACATCATGATTTGGATGTCCATGTTGGTCACTCGAAGATACTCCAAGATTACTATACCATGTATCACGGAGTAGAATAACGACTGCAAACTCAAGCGAAGTATGGAAGCCTGAAAAAGTGACCCCAGTTGTCGACGCGCTCACAGCCTTAGATGAATGCGACACTAGCGATACTCGCGGATGACATACGAAATACGTGCAGCATCGTGCGCTGGTGGCGGGTGAAAAATATCCAAGATACCGGTAATTTGTCGGAAATCTGTAGTCAGATTGACGAAAAAAATTGGATAGTCCAAGTCTTGTCGAAAACCTGCAGCTAATTCGATGGAAAAGACTAGAGAGTGGAACCTTGCCGTCAACTTGTACGAAACATGTCGTTAATTTTACTAGAAATCTAGCCTTCAACTTGCGGCGCGGGCGGATTGCTAACAACTGGTAAGCAAATGATGCTCGGCAGAGACTTGTCGTTAATTTTACTAAAATCACGGATATTTCGAATCTTGAACAAAAAGTGTAGCTATCAGGGCGTATGCTCTGTCTCCTTTTCTTTCGTTCACTATCAAAATTCTCTGGCAGTGGTGCGCGGATAGCTCACTCGACTTCGAAGTTGAATTCGACGTTTGAATTCTCGCATCGAATGTCAACTTTACGCAACTAGATTGCCCACCTCTATCAAACTGCGTTCATAGCAGTTCATAGTACTCGCTCACCGATTTTGAAATAATACTTTGTTCATCAACGCACGACGGTGAAAAATGAATAATATTGAACAGTTAAACAGATACCAGATAGTCGTAATGATACTCAGATGAGGTAAGATTTGATTTGGATTTAGTTTCTTGACGAATTCAATTTTCAATTTGTATACCTGGAGAATCGAAAATTCCGCGATTCGGTAGAACTTATTCGAATCGAATAAACAAGAAAACTGTACATAACGATCTTGAATTGAAGCAGTGAAGATTTTGGGCGAGCAGCATGCCTTAAAACGTACATACAATATTATGATTGTCCTGACAGGTAGAAGGAAATGCTACACAGTGGCAAATTGCTTATCCATAATTGTCACTATAGTGATGCGAGCCAAATATCCGTTGAAACAAGGGGTGCGTGTGGGTGTGTTTGTTCTTTTGGCAAATACATTTCATGAAGCCTAATGTGAAATTAATCAATTTATTCTGTTCTGTTATGATCTCTCTTCCACAATTGGACAGGGTGTCAATATTTTTCACGCGAAAAGATATACAGAATATATTATTGTCCGTTTTTAGAGCTATAAAATGAATGCTAATGGTAAGAACAAAATGAACAAAAAATTAAACCAATACGATCTATATATGATATGGTAATAGAATTATCACCATGACGAGTCACTGTGTCATAACATCGAATACGTCGAAGGGTACCTCAGCCAATTTGGTTCAGTGAAATTTCAATTTGGCAGGTACTCACCAGTTAGACTAATATCAGCTTGATCTCCACTAATTGAGCTTTAGTTATATGCAGGGTCAATTTGATCCTTTTTTCTCTATAACATCTGTGAGGAAAGAAGTAAAAACGGAGAATATAAGTTTCGAGATTCTCCGGATCCACCACAATCATTGGTACAAAACAAACTACGTTGGTGATTCTGATCATTTTTTTCTTTGTCTTTGATAGCAATGGGATTGGAATTGGAAATCCAAAATCACTGATATCCAATGATTGAACTGTAGTTACAGTGACAAATGCAGATTAACTCAAAGGATATCGTGTTCGTACACGGTAAGCCGTGTTTCGATGCGATAAGTTAGAGAAATCAACGCAAATCAAAGATTCGAATTTCACGTTATTATGCTTAGTGAATCTCAGAAAATTATCAGATTATCAAATTATATGCCTACATACAGCTAACTCTCAATTAGCATTATTTACTCTCGAAAATCAGAAGTTTGTAGGTACAAATATAAACGGACATAGACTATTGCATTATTAAAATACTGCCGTGAAACAACGTCGTTTGACAAAATTAATGAGTAATTTTTCTTGATTGTTACAGTAAAATGCATCGCCAAATGCATCGTCTTTACACATATCTTTATACGTGACTTATGCAGTTCGGTTTTTGACTACAGTCACAATGACTATCCGTAGATGCGAAGATTAATTTTCATACTTTCCCCACCAAAGATCAACTGCATGTCGTAGCCTTAGGCAATTTATGGATCTTGTTTACTATTCACGAGAAAACCGATTGTTTTTGGTTTCTCTTTAAATTGCAACATGTGTTGCAACGTTTTGTCGATAATTTGTTGCAGGTTTTTTGATATATACACATAAAACTCTTTAAACACATTTTTTGCAGACTTGCTATTTTCTATTATCAACTCTAAAGCAACAGGTTTCTGTTGCTTTTCAATGATACAAATAAAATTTATCACGGGAACACTCGAAGCTGGTTGCTTTTTCAATTCTTCGATCAGTAGACACGATACACCTGCTTCTTTTTCCAACATACTCATGGACAGATCAATTGGTAATTTCTTACTCTTACGTTTTTGCCACAACTTGTAATATCCTGAACACTGTAGAACAATTTTATCATTGTCTTTCGAATGTACATCCGATTGCGCGTCGCACTTTTGTTGTTTTGCTTCCCTTTCAGAACTTTCCAATTTAACTTCTAATCTCAATACTTTCTCAAAAATATCTTTCAGCAAGTTGAGAACTGCGTCGTGCCAACTTTCAATAGAAAATCCGTTATGATATATCACTCCTGGTTGTAGAACTGTGTTAGGTGGCAGACCAATTTTTAAGAATTGTTCCCCTTTGATTATCTGTTTGAAAGTCAACTCGGTTTCTAGATTCGTTTCTCTTGTGAATAAGACGGAAAATAGGTTTTTGTAATCACTTTCTTGTGCTTCTTCACATACTTGGCGCGAAGTCGCACAATGTTTTTGGAAGTAATCGATCGCACGAGCAGTAACACCAGCAGTCAAATTATGATTCAATTCGATTGGATCTTGCAAACACATAGGTTTGTCAATGCTCAACCAAACTGGGTTCTGTAATCTATACAAATACTCTTTGTAACGAAACATGCCGGTAGGTAACGTTTCTGTGTTGGTAAAATCACTTCTTGGATACGTTTCGCCAGTCAACGGACAAACTACTTTTGAACTCAAGTCGAGTCCGGCATAAAAATCGAAAAAACCATGCAACAGTTCTGGAATCGAGGTATCATTTTTGATTGGGGTAGACTGAATATTTTTATCGTAATTTACTTGCCAATCTTGAACGTAATTTGGGACGCAGGTCGATTGTATTGCCAAAACCGTGGGAACTATCGATCTTTCAGGCTGTTGTAAGAAGAAAATAATTAGCATAACCAGTGCGTAGTTTGAGATTTTGCCCATTCCAGCTATGCCGAACAAATGTGCCCAGAACTTGATGATGATCATAAGCGGTTTCAGTCGAACGTCAAGAGATAGATAGTGTTTTATCAAATGGCTGTTGTGCACGCCGAGACTGTTCTTGAAACTGATATCACATAAAATGCCCGTGGGCACGTGTCGAAATTTAATGATTGGCGTTTTCGCATTTGGTATCAAAACTATATCCGCAAAGATATTTTTCCGCCTGAATAACAGAGTTTTGGCAGCTCTGAAAATTTGTTTCGGTGTCCATTCATTTGGCTTCGGTGGATGGTCTTCACTTTCGCATATAGGCAATCCTGAAAAATATAAGCACAGTTTATAAAACCGTAGTTTCTATAGTTTCGCAAGCTGCCTCCATATTTTCCTACGAACCTATGTCCATGTATACGTCGATATCACTTTTCCTGAAGCTCAATCCAGTTACTGTCGATCCGTATCTGTGTGCCTTGCAGTTTTTAAATGTCGTACGAAATATCTGATTCAGGCTCGTACGAACAGATTCGTACTCCGATTCAACTGTGACTTCGTTTTGCTGAATCGTATTCAAAAAAGCGATCAATTGACTGTCAAAGGTGGTTTCATCTTCAAATATAGTTCGGAAATCCTCGTATGTGAATCTATTCGTTTCTTCTGCATTTGCTGGCTTCTCTATCGCATAAAGAGTTGAAGATAGAATTAGTTTACGTTAAATATCAAGAAAAGACAATGTAGTACTCACTGTTTTCATGGAATATTCTGCGTTTAATGTGCAATTTATGATTGCCAACCATGATGGGCCGACTAGTGAGATACTCGACAGGTTCTCTGTAAATTAAACCGTAATTTATCATACGAATCAATTTGATTTTATACGGTGAAATTGGTAACAAATACCTGCTCGAAAACCGAATCGAGGCATGGCCGCGTTCAAATTTATGACACTCAATCGGCCCGTAGTTCAGGAAAAAGTTGAGTAACTCATTTTTATTAAAATGTGGTGGCCAATTAGCGACAAAAATAGATCTCTCCTCGATAGCATTCTTCAATTGCATGTATCGTAAATTATTGGCATGTTTTTTACCCGCAATGTGTCCTTGGTAGGCATAGTCATTTTCCAAATCGATGTGACATATGTCGCAATGTTTCGCTGCCATTATAATAGTAAAGCACGGCCGTTTACAGTCTCAACCTTCGAAAAATATTTAGGTTCGAGAAACCCGTTTGAATTTCCAAGACATAGAATCACGTTATTTTCTGATTCCAAGAATACTAAGCCATCGTTACGTGCTTTTCTATAATCGATGGTAATGTAAACTTGCGCGTTGTATCTTAATCCGCCAGTGAAATTGTATCCTTTCGCGAAGTGTATGTGATTTCTATTCATTCGTGATAAGCCTTGCGTTCTAATTTTTTTCCAATTTTCGAAATATGTTCCGTGTATTATTTCATAATTGGGGTGTTCGATCGGTCGTAAGCTTAAATTATTGATCTGCGAGATCGAGTGACCCTGATTAGCCTTAATTTCTAACGTGCTGTCCGTATCTCGTAGCGTAAATCTCTGTTTGGTGTTGTTAGCAACGACCCTCTTCACATCGTTAATATTATATTGCTGCAATGATTTGTGTTTCAGAAGTTCATCAACGGTAACGTAACCCGCGCTATCAATATTCAAACCTTCCTTCAATGCACCGTGTCGAAGTAGGTAGGATAATGTTTTACCAAGTTGAACATCTCGTTGTATGATCTGAAACAGTGATTCGTCGCGTGAGTACAAAGTAGACCGAGCAGTTATCCATTATTCTTGTCGACACGCACTTCCAGCTGATAATGTTAAAGGGCAATCAAATAACACCAATTCAACAAGAGATCGGATGCTAATATTCTCGAATATAGAATAAGTTTTCAAGGAACCTGCAGCGTCATTGGAAAATTGATTGCCGTTATTTTTTTCTTCTCTGTGTCATCAGATATGGTTTTCTCTCTTTCCTGTAGATTATATGCTTACGTGTGCAAAACAAATAGTACCACGTTCACCTCGAATACGATCATATCACACGACATACGTAATTAGGTGCGCAGAATATGAGATCTTGTTGTATAATTGAATACTGCAACTTCGCGTCTTTTTTTATGAAAGTTCATTTCCATGTCCCTGGTATCGTGCACTCGGAAAAGCGAAACGATCAGTTGTATCCAATGCAAAGCATGCGTGGTCCAATATGGCAGCGGACGCGGTCTATCATTGGACCCCGCGGGGTTTGCTATTGGATAAGTTTCACTCTAACGCGAATCATGTATCAAATGAGAGTTGTGTACAGTTGTGTACGATTGGTTTGCTCTGGGTTGCTGTCACTCGGTCATGAGGGGTATGTCCATAGAGACATTATACTATTTCTATGATATGTCACTTCCGTGACATGCATGGAGCATCATCATGCGTGTGGGATGAATGAGCAGCATGAAAACAGCCATCCACGCCAAGTCATTTCGTTGTATCTGGGAAGCAGAACCGTGATTGGCTGGTTTCATGCCAGTCGTTCATCCCGCTCGTTGGATGACGCTCCATGTATGTCCAGCCTAATGTGGTGAGAAGTGAGGAAAAGTGAGGTAAAGCTGTAGATTCGATACTAACCTAAAATGAGATTGGTAACTTAATCCTTTCCGCGGAATTGGTTTTGTTCAATGGATCAGTTACTGCAGATTTGATCGAGGTTTGATCCCGTCGAATTGCGATTGATTTGAAATCGACGGATTTGTGCCAAAGTACAATCTTCCGAGGTCGATAGTAATATACTGGTAGGAGAGCAAAACAAAACAATGTTGAGAGGATGACTTCCTTATCGAGGACTGTTTTAGCGTCGAGTTGTGCGATTAGCTTAGGCATAATTGGTTTTGTACATTACAAACAATATTACGACAGGTTAGTAAACGGTGGGACGGTACAACTATTTCTGTCGCACATTACTATGTTCGTTTTTTTAGGGAGCAACTTCATATTGGTGTTGTAAGGGACATGGAAAGGCAGGCTCGTGCCAAACGGGAAAATATATTTGCCCTTCAGCGACAAATTGATCTTACCAAAGAATTGAAAGTCGCAGAAACACAAAATGAAAAGAAACTTACGGCTGAACCATCGTAACGTTTGCTATTATAGATATTTCAACGCAGATGTAACTGTCGGTTGTAGATAAACCTGTGTCAATAGATCCTGCATACTTGTTCCTAATATGGAAGCCGTCAAATAAGTTCTACGATTTACCGTTCTACAAAAACTATAGAGTATGTAGTAAATTACCACATTTCACAGTCACAATGATTACTTTTTTTTTTAATTGACATCCTGCGCTACAACATCAGCGAATATCGTTGAATGCAGATAACTTATTATTGTTGCTAGTTCGAGGCCAATGCGTTTGTAAGCCAACCTATTCCATTAAGAGTTTGCTAAGATCCATTTACTGTATTTCCCTATATTGACGAACGCTGATGGTGAGTTTGAATTGATCTTACAATCTGATCCATATGATAAGATGCCAATCTGAAAAATGAGTACAGAATAGACAATGAAATATGAGAGAAAATCCAAAATAATTAGGGAAAGCTACTTTCATGCTGACTGCTTACCAAGATAAACGTATCACTATATTTGATGACAAGTGGACTTCCGCTGAAACCGGAACACGGCTCTTTCAAACTTTGCCCACATAAGTCCACAGAAAAACTTTGTTCGGTAAACATCGAACAATTCTGTCTCGACAGAATCTTTGTGAGCAACCATTGTTGGCGCGATGGCTTTTCTAAAATGGGCAGGCAAGCCAAAATCATAAGTTTCTGATGTTTTCAACAAGGCTCGTCGTCATACTTTTTGATTATGATATATAAAATCGGATTACCCCGTTGATTGGACATTTTTCCCCAACCTACCAACAACGAGGATATACCTTCCAACTTGTAGTTCTCATTTTGTAGGAGACAAATTTTTTGTACGGTAACTGCGAACAACAAATGATTGAATGGTCTCTAAATCTGTCTGGTGACGAGCAACAGTAATGTTACAACGCATCACAAGTCCCATAATTTCGCACTCAATCCGTTACATTTTTGAAAACAGAATTCATATTATATTTTGTCATCGCACGCGTGGAGTTTACTACGTACCGGTAAAATTGATGGTAGATTCCAGGCGAATTAGAGCTACGTTATTCTCGAAAGTGTCTGCTCGAAAATTGGGATGTTTTACAACGTATGAAATGTTGTATTCTTGGGCTGGTAATCCACAGAAAAGCGAATTACAATCTGGGTCGGTCGCTGCGTCAAATTCCCCCAGGAGCACAGAGTGTCTAGAATTTTAGATCCGATTGAATGATGGGTGCCAGTTATGTATCGATATATGACCTATCCAGGTTGCAATTAACTTCAATTTTTGAAAGTTTCGCAGATTAGATAGGTGATAAACTCACAATTTGTATTTGTTGGAAGTAGCCAGTGCGCAAGTGCCAGTTGTTAAAATTGTTCTTTCGTTGACGACCGTGCCACCGCAAGGATATTTGGTCTGTCCATTTTCCACATCTGAAGAGCAATCGAACAGCATCGTAATCAGCAACAATACACAGAGGTCAAAAATTCGCAGCTAAATTTTCATCGAAATCTCGAAATGAATCGTATGGTGGAATTCATATTTGTCCTCACTAATGAATCCGATTCGTGCGACGAATGGAAATGTCCCGATCGTTTCTAGATTGCTTCGGATCAAGCTTTTCCCACATTCGATGATTTCATTCTTGATGCTAGCCACGTTCCCCCTCGAATCGAAATCAGAGAGCGTGGACGATTGCAGTTTTGGATCGCAGTACACTTTTGGAGCGTTATCGACATATCCACAAACGAGTTGTCGGAACCTTGAGCAAAACTATGGTATTGAATATACGCTATTCGATGAAAAACTTGAAAGTTACCTGCGAATCGGAAGTTCCTTGCGATTCATCGAAGCCAGAACTTCTGGGCAGAGGTTTATCGGCGTGCATTTTTTGTCATCCGAACAGAACAGTGGATTCTCAAAGTGTACTTCTGTTTTGTAGCCTTCGTTCCAAACTGCTTCTGCTACGTTGTACAACGTTAAATAACAAGTAACGAATAATTTGCAATTGAAAGATAACATTTTCTTGAGACAGGCTCTCGCTACGCAGCGGAAACCCCTAGGAATCGTGGTATCGTCCTCGCGTTGTAGTTCCTAATCGAACCGGGCAAAATTTCGTACTAGCATTCGAATGTTGCTGATCTATGAGGGATCATCAGCATGCTGACGTAACTGTGTCGCGTGACTGGTGATTTTTGCGACAGGATCGTCCGTTCCGTGTCATGGATCACACATAATTTTACCTTTCGTACTCACCTTGGTCGCATTGGTTGGTGTTATTCCCGTTTCCGCCGGAAACAACGATACCACGAAATAGAAGAAAAAAAACGAATACCAGTAAAGTTGATGGGCAAAAACACTGTCAGTCTATCCCGGTGTGAACGCATCGGATAGCAATTTTTCGGTTTCGGCGGATACACGCGTATCACCGGATCGATCTGGCCTCAAAGGTGTATCGTGCGATTTTCCCCCTACTTTCTATTTATTCGCGATCGTAGTGCACGAGTTTGGCATTAAACGTCCACAAATACGACGTAAACGATCAAATAGCTACGATAATTCTCGACCTTCCATCATAGCCGAATCATATCGAGGGGTAACACCACTGTAAATTATCGGACAATCGATTTATTTATTGGCTCAAAAAAATGGAATACGAGGGAAAAAACTTTGTACCTGAAAGAATTTGTTTTTCATTGGAATGGAGACATTGGATATCATCATATCTTCGTGTCAATGCAAACACGTTTTAAAACTTTGAACGTGTTTTTTTCGAATTACAATTTTTCGAAACGGCACGCAGCATAATCTGAACAATTATCGTTCTCTTTACATTAATTTGTCACGGTGGTTTTACCCCTTAAGAACGGTCAAATTTTTCAACAGTTATCTACTCGTCAAATTTGTTCGCGCATAGTCCGACCGCGTGTGTTTGTACTACGCGAATTTACCTGATTTCACAAATGTAACCATATTCTCAGGGTACCATTCGAATTTTTTGCGTGCTCGCAATTATTTTTTTTCCCCACGTCACGTCGAGATAAATGTTGATTGACTCGGAAGGTCAACCATTCGTACGTCGTCTCTGATTAGCCATACGTGTCAAGTCACCAGCTAATTGATCTTATTTTCCAACACGGTGCGTCAAGTTCAAAGGTGAATCGTTTCTGTCGCTCACAGTTTACCTCTATTTACGATCGACGTCCGTGATAATTGTTTGTAATTGTCGAAGTGGGAGAAATCAGCAGTCAACAGTCGTAATGCAATAATGATTACGGAATTTATCAACAACGATTTTTTACTCTCAATCCCGCTAAACAGTCGTGTCGTTAATTTGCGGGGCATGTATAAAGGTTGGTTTGCGAGCCGGAAAATCGTCTATCGTTCCATTCGATCGCCAGTTCTATGATCCCGGTACCCTTGAAGAAATCTACAGCAACGATATTTGCACTTTGGTTCCATTCGGTGTCGTACCAAGTGGTGACCTTCATATTCACGTCCTCGGCCATCTTGCGCAAACCTCCCAATCTGTTGAGGAGCACGTCCAAAGTGTTGGGCGTTAATTCCGCCATTGCAGATCTTGGATTTACCTCCGTCGAGCTGTGGGGAAAAATGCCGCGTTGAAGCATCGCGTAATCGATGCATCGGTAAAAGCAGGTAAGAATTCCGGTAATATTACCTCAAAGCGTTAGTTTCGATGCGCAAGAGGTAATCGTACAAAGCGGAAACATCCCGAACGTCGCCCCACTGATGGGTAACGCATGGCCAAATACTGGAGTACAGAGGAACGACGCTGTTCTGATCGTAACCAATAATCAGACGTTTTCCAGACTGCCAAATCGTATCGAGCGTAGTCGACCATCCGTAACTTTTCGGAATGAGATAATCGGCAAATTGTTCCTCGAGATAAGCAACGAATTGGGCGTGTATGGTCAAGTTTTCGAAACCTGAATGGAAGAAAAAAATCAGCTCTGGAGATTCACGCGCGAGGGAGGCGAAGATCGGAGTACTTCCGGTTGTTTACCGATTGGGAATTCTTGTACGTCGAAGATAATGATTTCCTCGGTATTGTCGAGGAACGTCTTGACATGGTCGATGATATGTTGCATCTCGTGAACTCGGACTATTCCGTGATTCACCCACCAGACCTGTTCCAAGAGCGGATAGTAACCGACTCTGATGTCGAGATATCGTATACCGTAGATCATTTGTGCAAGAGTATCTTCGTCCTGAAATTAGCTCACATTTGTCACACCCTGGATTCCGATAGCTCTGTCCTGCGGTATTTCGACACACGAACCTGCGTAATCACGTATTGCGAGATCAGATTCTCCGACTGAGGTGTCTCGACGATAGCGTAAGATCCCGTATCGTGGGTTCCGGGGATAAACAGGTCACGGATCCTTTGCGACCCCAACTCGTTCTTCCTCTCGGCCATCCAGTTCGGACGAGTCTCCAAGCAGTTGGTCTGCACGATCGTTGAATTTCTCAGCCAGCTGACGTAATAGCCTGTGTACGCGAGGCAACGTACGTGATCAATGAACGATTGAATTCTAATCATCATACGCTCGCTCGTACGATCGCAAAGGAACGTATTCCAGCGGTAAAGATAGACGAGGAAACGTCATTCCTCACCGAGACATTGTCTTGCGAAGGTCAGGCTCTCGGTTGCAACGAAGTCCGCGGTGATTCCCGTTTTTTCGACACCGCTCGTCGTGGTTGGCTCGAAGGTATATATCGGCGTCGTATCAGCGCTGGGTTCCTCGGTGTACACCGCGATGCTATCCCCATCTCGGAGACACCCGTGGGTCCAATAAATCTCGACCTGACGAATCTCCGTCGCGCTCAGAAGCGGCGAGATGATCAGACCGACATGAGAACTTTCAAATTCTGCAACAATCAAATGTCTTAGCGTTTGCTCGATCGATCCTTTCGCTCGAGGACGATTTGTGCCATCACACCATCGTTCGCTCGTTTCCTCTTCGATATATCGGCCTCACCACAACGACCTAGCCATTCGCAAAAAACCTCAAACTAGCAGCAAAAATTCGACTTGACGCTGTAAATTTCGAGTTTGTTCCTCGTCGAATTGTATATTTTCATCGTCAGTTCTTATCGGAGTTTGCTGTAACATCGTTGTACAATTATTCGCCTTCCATGTCTTTACTCCCACTAGAACTACTCATTGGGCTGACGCCAAACGCTCGTTTCCATTATCGCGTAACTCGCGTATTTCCGATTACTCGATAGTATAATAATCGCGCGTTTTTCAGTTTATGTTGATCGATACGAGCGAGACGGTTAATTGTCGCTCGCTCGTATCAATTGTTGCTTGTCGCGTACAGCGAATGCTGGGTATTCGCATTGGATTATCTTTTCTTGGCACGTTGATAAATGACAACAAATGCAACGGACGAACTAATTTTTGAAAACCATCCGACCGCGTATTTAGTTTCTTTGTTATACTATCGCGCGCGTATGATTCGTTAGCGTTGGTCGTACGTGGGATTGCTAGGTACTTACCGAGAGCTGTGGTTTCGGCTGTGGTATCTCTTTTCGTCGGATTACCAGCTGCGATTGTACAAATGACGAGGAAGGCGAAGATCCTTGTCACTCGTCTCATCTTGATAGTCGGAATAATTGCGGTCGTCGGTTCACACAATCATTTATAATGTTTCAATTGGATTGGAAACAGCTGCTTCTGCGATTCTTAATTGGGCAACGACTTCGGTCCCCCTTTTTTTAACGAGCGAGATGTTATACTATCAGTTGTCATAGGTTATCAACGAGTCGATTTAACTTCGCAGACGTTTGGTTGCCCCGGCAAATTGTTCGATACTTTATTGAATTTGCGAATCGTTGTTTGCGGACGGTTCAAGGACTCTGACGACGAGGAATAATTTCGATAATTCCGTTGACGTGTCTTTCATTCTCCGTTTGTCCCGGAAATGTCAAATCTTCTCGCTTCCCAGGGAACTTTTCTCGTATGCTTTTATCGAATTATAAACTTTGCATCGTATCGACGCTCGGGAGTACTTTGATTACTATTCCTCGACACGTGCGATCGCTGCAAACCGAGCAAATTGCTCTCGAATCACCGAGTACGAGGCCTCCTGGTGGGCATGCGCGACGACCTCGATGTTTGCCTGAGTTGGATCAAGTTCGTCAAACGTCGGACTGCAATGTTGAAAAGAATCGGAAACAGATTTCGCGCTCGTTGCTGGGAAATAAGTACAATACAAAGCACGTGGGTTCGAATCGAGTATGCTAGCCGGTCGAAACGTCGAGCAGCGATCTTTTTGGAAACTGCTTACTGAAATTCGCTGGTCGCACTTCTTTGCAGCTGCAGCTTGCAACAACTGGCGATTACCGGTTCGTTAAAAACAGGAAATGCCACTGTCGGATTCACGTTCTATCCACCACAATTTCGACGACCACCAGGTGCCCTCGGGAGGGGATAATTTTCTTTGTTACCTCTTTGGTCACGTGGTATTTCGGACGACAACGATCGACGACGAGATATTCGTCGTAATTGATAACGTTTCAGCTCTCATCGAAAGCTCTCGTCACCAGGCGCGAGAGAAAGCGTCTCGTGCAGACGAAGAGCGTCCATCGCGTAGGTGTCGAGTCGGAGGCACGCGATAACAAAACAGATCTCGCCGAAGATACGACATATGAATTTTCTAATTTAAGGGGAATCCTATTCTCGACGGCGCGACTTACTGACACGATTTCTTTCATAAATTTAGTCGCGACTGCACGTGTCTCGTCGTCGTTGTCATTCCCTCCGAGGCCTCCATGCGTCCCATCGCGTAACCTGACTCGAAAAACGGCAAATTCTGCTACACCACGAATCAAAACGGCGGAATCCGCAAGGTTGCACACTAAGCAAAAATAGAAAAATTCCAGCCGCGCGTCAATTTTGATCGCACCTGTTTTTTAATCTCTTCAACATGCCATAAATGTTGCGCTCGATGTGCGGAAATCATTAAATTAAATTTGCCAAAGATTTTTTTTCAAACTCAGATAAATGATATCAACCATGAAATCTAAGAAAGTCTAATGAGGATACAATTCATTATAGTCTAATTTTATCAGACCAAGTCGTAAGCAGTGGCGAGATGTTGAAAAGACCCTAGAAAATAAACACTCGAGGTTAAAAGACTTCTAAAAAAATCTAAATAATTTTATTATTGCAACGTTTAACTACTCTGACATTTTTTAAATGTAGCAACGATTAAAAATTAGAAAAAAAACTCCTGGAAAATCTGAAAAAAAGGTAAAGAAAAACACCTACAGCTTAAAATGTATGACTTTTGGAAGAGATTAGAAAAAAAATGATGGCTACGTATAATCAAAATTGACGCGTGGCTGAAATTGTTTCCGTATTTGGCAACTGCGCGTTGGCTGGACGGGTACAGGAAAATGAAAGGAGCATACGATCAATGACACAGCTAATCGATCATGCAGCAATGCTACATTGTCTTCGCGGTCGAACATCATTATCATTTTTATTGACTGGCGTAGAATTTTTTCTACCGTTCCGCTGGCAGAATTCAAGGTCATCTTCGAAGAAATCGCCTCGCGCCTGCTCGTTTTGCTAGAATGATTTTATTGTCCAATTTTATACTCCACGTCGCGTAGTTCGTACTCTGAAAGCAACGGTCGAGAAATCCTCTAGATCGCGCAATAATTGCAACTTGGAAAAAATCATTTTCACCCAGCGCAGTTTTTATTTCACTTGTACGTCGAATACTAGCAAATTGTATCGCGATCCGCGCCGGAACACGTCTAGTTTAATCGTTAAGAAGAATCTATTCGGTTTAAAAATTAAGAAGAAAAACGGGGAAAATGAAAGTGTGATTTCTCAAACAGTCAGAAGATTTGAATATATTCCTCTGCGTATCGTTGGATCGAATCGAGCTCGATTAAGCGCACCAAAGTTCAATTTGTCATCCGTGAGATAAATCGAACAAACAATAACATCGGAATTTCCAACAGTAAATATCTGGAAGATTGTACGATTTTACGATCATCCTTGATAAACAAGTGTTTCTCAATGCATATCTATATGTCGTCAACGAGAAATACCCTTGTACACGTGCGCCCAAGAAAGAAAAAAATAATCATATCCATTCGATTTTCAATGAGAAGCAGGAAGACGCGTTCTTTTGACACCGAGCTGTGTTGCTCTTCGCACAGAACTATGTTACTTTCAACACAGAGTTGTGTCGCTTTATCACTACACCGGAAGTGTGTTGAAATAACACTATTTTTACGTTAAAAAAAAAAAGTCTTCAACGCAATCTTTTGTGCTAAAATTGACGGATTTTTTAGTACTGTGTTCGTTTGGTTGCATGAAATGTTCCTGTAACATCGGAGAACCACTGTCTAGTCCGAGTTACGCAAGCGAAATATGAATCCTGCATGATTTATGCAGTGAAATAGGTTATAAAGAATGAGAAACGGACGCTCAACATCCGTCGGAAGAAAATGGCACTAGAGACTTCCGCGAAGAATGTGCCCACTGGCATTCTTTTCCTCGGCATCGCGTTAGCCAGAGCTGAAAAAGCCTACACAGTAAAAAAACTTCCGTCATCGTGTAATGTGTACAATTTTGTGTGCAAAGTATTTAACATTGTAACGTGGCGATTCAACAAAATTGCATTTTCAATATACACGAATGTTACTCGATAGGAAGTAACACTTTTTAAACGCTTCTCTTCACCGAGTGTGTTGAAATAACACTAATTTTGTGTGAAAAAAAAATCATTGACACACATTTTTGGGTTAAAGTTGACGGAGAATTTGTTACGGTGTAATTTAGATGGGAAAGCTTTTGCTTTGCTTTACAGAAGTGGCGGGTGCTATGAGAGTTGTCGGAATCGCGCGGCGATAACGATCATGCTTACGAGCCGCAGCGGTGTATGATTTGAACAATAATTAGGTATCTCTTGTTTCATTTCGAAAAAGTTGCTACGGTACGGTTGGGTGCATTTATCCATTCGTATCCCAGTTTAGTTCGAGTCGGGGTCGCGATGCTGGGAATAATAAGAAGTACAACGAAAATGGGGAAAAGTTGGACGAGTGAATCGCGTGATCGTGAATGGTTATTCGGAATTTATCGATGACGATACGGCGATATTGCGTCAGCGCCGCTTTGTAGGAATAATTTTATAGTTAAACATCGAGCAGACCTCAATGTTGACCGTTTCAGTCCAATCACATTTTAATTAGGTACGACCAAGATTGTTTGTACGATAGAAACAGAATATTGCGTCGCAATTATTTCACGAATTTTCTCGTTTGCTCTTCTCGTCGGTCGATTCGTTTCGAATACCAATTCGTCTTCGCGTAATGAGATGCGTACGAAAAGGGAGAGGAGGTAAACAGAGCGAGGTCCAAAAACTTGTTGGAAAAGGAACGAATACGAATGAACGGATAAATCAACGGTGTTGAGGTAAAAATGAATGGTATAACGGTGTGCTTCGATGAGGAGCTGCGAATCAACGAATACATTTTCCCTCGAATAAAAGCAACAGAAAATGCGTCTCTCGAATAAATGCAACGGAAATTTTTCCCTCGTATAAAAGCATCAGACTCAATTCTATCACGAACACATTGAATTACATTTTTTTTTATTACAAAGTAAATAACATATAATGCTAAAAATAATTGCCAACATAGCATACATTGCATGTGCCTTGAATCGATTAATATATTAATTTGTATTCGGTAGAATAATTTTTTTTATTTGTTGTTTATCAAAAAAGAATGGGTGTATATCTTATCGTAGAGCAGTTTTCGTACCAAACCGTATAATGGTTCGGATTTATTTATTAATCGGCACGCTAAATCCACCGTGCCTTCCGAATCGCGTAACATTTCTCACCTCAAAATCGTCTCTTTGGTATGGAGATCGAGGCGAACGAAATCAGATCCGAAAGAGTTTCGGCGCGGTTCCATTATCATCATCATCATTTCAATGATAATGACGTCTGTGAACGAAGAAACCTCGATCGCTAACGAGGAACACTTGAAATATCGTAAATTCGTTCGACAGCCGAGAATTTGTTTTCTCAGCTTCCCAAATGCGTAACGTTCACATAATTAAAGCAGCTGTATACACGGTAACAAATGTCCATCATTGCGTAAGGTGTAAAAATGTGCGTGTAGAATATTTAACATTTTATTGCGTTGATCAGTGTTGTTCTCACAGTCCGTTTTTCAACACACAAAAATGTTATTTCATACTAGAGCTCTAACATTGGTTTGTGTTACTTTTAACACAGCGTTGAGTTACTCTATCGCTACACAAATAACACTACTAGTGTGCGATAAACAGTCATTAGCCCAAATTTGCGTGTGAAATTTTACGGAAATTTTTTTACTGCGTACACGAAATATGGAGTTGTGATCTCCAAACGAATCAAACTCTCGCACTAAGGAAAATTGTCGAATTCCCAGACAGTAAACTGTTTTTTGTCAAAGGACCCCGCACTATCCTCATGAGATTTGGGTTTCGGTGATTTTTTTCTAACTTGATAAAGTAATACAGCTCTATGTTAAAAGCAACACAAACCAATATTAGAGTTACATTTAAAAAGCGTTACTTCAGTATCAAATAATATTTGTGTGTGTTGAAAAACGGACTGTGAGAACCACAATAACGATTGCGTTGAATCAACACGCTACAATGTTATACATTTTACACGCATTTTTTTACACTTTACACAATGATGGAACATTTTTTACTGCGGATTCGAAAATTCAGCTTTACAATTTTCCACGCGGTAGCATCAATCGCGCGAAAAAATGCTCCTGAGAGTGTCGAATAATCGAATCGGGGTAGTGAAAACGAATAGGCGGTCGCAACCCGTTTCACCGGTTGTTCTCGTCCCCTATTTCGATCGATGTCGGTAATATTCTATAATCATAGAGTCGAAACGCGACAATGCGTCGTTGTGTCGGGACTTTTTTTGAATTGCAAGGTCGAGAAATGCTGCGAGGAAACTTTCACCGACGCATAAATTTACTCGGACGCTAAACCGTGGATTTGGTATTCGCCTCCGTGACTCATTGCGCTTTACCATCGCAATTCAGAGCTATCCTCTTCCTAATCATTGCCCACTAATAGCTGTTCCTATTCCGCCGTACAGTGAAAACCTAGCGCTTCGATTTTGCGACTACCGATGCAAAAATAAAGCGAACGAGCGAGTAAACAAGTTCGTCGTTTCCACACATCGTAGCGTATTGATACGAAGCAACGGCTTCGTTGAATGTTTTCAATTGTCCGTCAGTAATCGTCAGCTACTCGACGTGCTCGTCTTAACGCCCTTTACGTAAATAATAATTATAATTAATCGATGGGAAAACCAACGATACGCGGTAGAAGCAGTAGTTTTACGTGGTGGGAGACGAGTGGCACGGCTTTGTAGGACTACCTACTCGTTGGTAGTGGCATCACGAGGCAACACCGTCGAATGTGTTTCAACGTCCAGCAAAGTTCCTCGAGTCAAGACGAAGTGCCCCCACGCCGTGAACCGATTCTCAGCGACGACGTTCTCGGCGCTCCTCCTCGATGACCGGTTTCTCGCATTCCTGTTACAACGAAATCGACCGTGAATGATCAGAGCTGGTCACAATTTACGACTTTGGACTAACCCGAATACAAACGAAGTATCCGGGGCCCCTCCTTGCAGACACAACGGCAGAGACACGTAACGTCCAATCGGGTCACCACCACCTCGACTCCGAAATACGACTACGTACTTTCAATTTTACAATTACCAATTCGCCACGACTTCGCGATGCTTCTGCGGATCCTCGCGGGCTGCTCGTTCATGTTCGTCGCAGCGTGGGCTATGGTATGTAAACAGTGCCCCGGCGTTGCTTAGCACCTTACTAGAAATTAGCCGTGATTCATCTCTCTACGAATGACGTCGTAGAAAAAAATCTAGCCGAAGTGTAAAATTCTCATTTCCGGGCCGTTCTCATCCCAACTTTTTCCGTTTTTCTCTGGTTGCCGATTTTTTTTTTAGCCGGTCGCCGCCAAAGATCACGTTCTGCGATTGGTGGACCCAGCGCAAACGTCTATAAACGGGCCTGGCGGAAGGGATGTTATTGAAAAGAGAAACGCGCCGGATTTGGAAAATATTCACGGTGAACGAGCAGCGAAAGTGATTCGCTTGAAGAACGGCGTGAACAAAATTCCAGAGCAGGACGCCGGTCCGGCGAAAGATTTGGGAAAGCAATCGTTGTCTTTCGAGGAACTCGAGACTAGGAACGGCAATCGATACAATCCACTGATAGACGCCAGAGATTACACCGATCCCACAAAGCGCTACACTTTCGAAGAGCTCGAAGCTGCGAATGCTAATCGGTACAATCCTCTGATCGACGTTCAAGGTCTTCAGTGATTTCACTGTCGCCGGAAAACTCGGGGCGCCGTATCAGCGACGCGGATGGGGAGGAACGACTCTACCAGTCACCTGACAACGGATGACGAACCAGAGTTGTTTATTGTTTTGACTCGCACCGCGATGGAATTACGAGTAGATAGTTAATCGGCGCGTGTTAACTACCGACCTTTGTCAGCAAACAACGGCTTGTTTTCGTTACGTGCCCTCGGAGTCTACGGAATTTGATAAGCAAAGACCGACGCGATTAGCGTCATCACCCTCGTCGCGAACGATAGGATATCAATGGCTCGCGGTCGGAAAAGAGTTCGGGAAGAAGTTTCCAGAAGCCTGATAACGGCATTGAAATTTGCTTGGGTCCCTTGCGTTAGGAACGACACGCGAAAACGTGTAAATTTGCATAGATAGCGTCGGTGAAACGAATTGATAATCGCTGTGTTTGGTTTCGTCGTAGTGATTTATTTAGAAAACTGAAAAAAAATTCCTTCTGCGAGAATAACAAAGTTTTGGCTTATGTGACTAGTTGTAATACTCAGCGGCAATACTAACAGTAATGTAGCTTAAGGTTACTGTTACGATTCGTAAATATCTAACAAGGTTTCTATAGGCTATTCGTAAAATAAAATGATAACTCTTAACGGCGTAATCGAATATTAATTTCACCTATCGTTACAAATCGTAGTGGTAGAGGGGAGCGGAGAAGGGGGGAGACGCGAGGGATCGAATAAAATAAAGGAATAGAGACTTAAGTCGAAAAATAATAATTTAACTTACGTGTTTAAGATATATAAATTATTAACGTATATAATGGTCATAGTCTTTTGTGGAAGACGGTATGGCAGGATTTTTGATCAGGAATATTCTGTTGGGTGAGATTCACAGCTGTAGCGTTGCAACGGATGTCAGACTTGGACGCCCGACGTCGATTCAACGTCGCAGAGGAAATCTTCTCTTTAGTACGATACACAGCTTGTGTAAGTTTAATCGAGCGTGTATAATTTACATGAAAATGCGGGCGTTGCTTTGTCGTTGTTCGTTTGACCTTTGGTTTTTCAAATCGACGGCAAAGAAAATTTCGAGTTTGCACAAAACTTAATCGATCTCCACAGTTTAAGGTACGCTTGTAGTGACGTTAATTTACATGTTTTTTTTGTTGTTTTTCTCTTTTTAAATAATTTTTTGCTCTTCTTTTTTTTTCTCGTTATTTACTTTTTTTCAAACAAACAGCCGTTCGATTCATCACTGTTGCGTTTTTAGATTTTCATTCCTATCTCGCTAATGAATTTACTGCACGCTGAGTGAGATGCTTTTATTTTCTAGTGACCTGAAACGTTACATTCTATTACATCTGTCGACAGGCGCAGGTGAGTCGAGTTTGGTTTCGGTGACTCCGGAGGCTATTTAAACGACGATAAAGCGACAGCAGTAGCCGCGATAACGTGAGATCGTTTTCATTTGTTGAAAAAACGAAGCATCTCGCAGCATCGTCCCTCGGTAAAACACAACAGAGGTACGTACACGTTTTCAAATGGGAGAACTTGCCGGAGGTCGATTTATCCTCGTCGTAGATTTTCCCGAAGATTAATCAGAGCCGATATAGTACTTGGCGGCTCGCAGATAAATATCTATATATGCCTTTGCCGATGCAAATGCTTAATTAAATGTTGCATAAGCCTCGGTTCTTCGTATTTAAAAACTACCTACACTGCACATATACGCACAGATATGCAAACATATCCACACACACACACCCACACACACACACACACACACACACACACACACACACACACACACACACACACACACACATATATATATATATATACATATACATGTGTGTATATATACATATATGTATGTATAATATATATATGTATAGATATCTGCGCTCGGATCGAGATTCGGCGAGCGTTTCTGGCGTCCATAGCGTGACGTGAATAACATCGCGTACGGCGCGTGTTTTTTCCGGCAACAGCGACGTTGTCAATTAATTGATAATTAAGGTTGTTATTGCCGGAAACGTGATACGAATCTAGCGCTGATAACTACGCTCCCCGTCAGAAACACATCCGAAAAGTCTCGTTTTAATTTGTACTATACACACGTAGTCGCAAATATGTACGTGTACGCGAAAGTCGCGCTGTGCTGAACGTTCGTTTTTGACGTGAAATGACATTCCCCTCGGCACTCTCGCAGAATTTAAAGCTGCTCGTTCTTCACGAGTGTACCTACTTTCTAAGTTCGTTGATCGAGGCACGTTTACGGTGAAAGAAAAAAGGCACAATGCTTATCAGAGGTATACACCGCGCGCGGCATTTAAGTAGAATAAGACGGAATATGTCGTTTTGGGCGGTCCTCCCATCACAGTTGCGTTGTGTAGTAGGTAGCAGTGTTACCAGTGAACGTCGAGCTGAAGGAATCGCCTGGAGGTTGCGCGGCGAGGCGACGAGATTCTTCAACGATCCAGGGAAACGTCCTCCATCGCGGAGGTACTGCCGAATTGTTGGAAGCCGTTTTTGAAAATTCTACCCCTGCTCGAGCCAGCTTTCGTTTGATCCAGCAACGTCACGTTGTCCTCGAAATCTTTGACCCACCGCGCGGTCTCGTTGCCGAAATAGAAACCGATCGGGGCCGCGTTGTGGTGAGGCTTCTTGTAGCCGGCATTGCGGATCTCCACACCCTCTTGCGAGTGATAAAACGAAGTGGTGCAAAAGTCCTGGGAGAGAAACGGCTCCAGCTCGGCGATTATCTCGAGGAAGGTGGGCCTGTCCCTGGGTCGCCACTTGAAGCATCTGTCCATGATTTTATTTATAACTTCCGGACAATTCTTTGGTATATCTACGGTACCCTTGCGGAGGACGTAGCTGAGTACTTCCTCGTTGGAAAATCCCTGGTACGGGATTTCCGCCATTGTCAATATCTCGTAGAGAACGACGCCGTAAGACCACACGTCCGAGTCCGACGTGAACACGCCGTCGGATAGATTCTCGGGTGCCATCCATCTGATCGGCAACAGACCTTTCTTCCCAATTTTGTAGTAGTCCGTCTCGTATATATCTCTCGCCATCCCGAAATCACCGATCTTACAGACCAGATCTCTGGAAACCATGCAATTACGCGCGGCCAGATCCCTGTGCACGAATTTCTTAGACTCCAAGTAAGCCATTCCGTCCGCGATTTCGGCAGCCATACGGCAGATCCTTGTAAAGCTTGGCACGAGGCTGGTGTCTCGTATTTTTCTCAGATACGTTTTCAAGTCACCGTTTTCCATCAGTTCCATGATTACGAACGGTGGATTTCCAATGGAAACGACGCCCAAAAGTTTTATGATGTGGAAGGTTGAGAAATTCTTCATGACCGATGCCTCGTTCAAGAATTCGTTCTTCTCGCGCAGACTCGCCTTCTCCGGTATCGTCTTGATCGCGACAAACGTGGTACCATGCAGAACACCTTTGTAAACCATGCCAAAGTTGCCCAAACCCAGCTCGTGCAACACGCGAATGTCCTCCCTCGGTACTTCCCATTCGTCGATGTTGTAGGACGTTTCGATATAATCGGGATTCACGCTCGCGATGAGTCTGATTTGTTTCATTCGATTTTGCCGGCGTCTGTGAACGAGACAGAGAGCAAAACCAGCCGCGACGATTATAATCGTGATACACAAACCGATCACCATTCCCGTAGAGCTATTCTGTGCTATGTCCACCACGAACTTCACCATTTCCGAGAAATCCCCGTCGCCAGCTAACGACGTGGATCGTACTCTAACGCTGTACTTCCCCGGGCTCAAATTTTTGATGTGGTATCTGTTCCCCTGAGCCTTCCTCGCGGTTACACATTCCGTTAGTTTCTTAGCATCCTTCACGTCCAGATTCGTGTATTCGAGCGTGAACGCGAGGGTCATCGCGTTCGGTTTGGTTATCTCGTCCCAGGAGACCATGACGTTAGTATTGTTCGTTACTTGGACCCTTACGTTTCGAACGTCGTCGGCCATTTCCTTTTTCGCCGTACGCGTCGTCGTATATTGCACCGGGGAACACTGATCGGACCCGTTGGTGAATTTCAGGCCACACGCGGCGACGGACACGGTGTACAGGGTATAGTGCGTGAGGTTACCCAACGCGTAGGAATGATTGTTGGCGCTCGCGTTGTACTTGTAATCGTAATAGTCTCCCATTACCGGCACAGTGGTCCAAGGATCTTCCGGTCGCGGTATTCCCTCGTCCCAATATACGTCCTCGTCCTCGTATCCGTAACCGCATTTGTGGAGTCTGTAAGGTGTCTTCTTGCCACCGAAGAGCATACCGAGGCCACAGATGTTTTCGTGGAGCAGAACATCGAAGGTTTTCGGTTTCGGCGGAATTTTTTGTTCGTTTCTTTGACAACACGATCTGTTGTCGGAATCGACGACGAGATTAGTCTCTGTGACGAAGGAGCTTGGAAATTCCATTTCGACGACCGACTCTGCTGGCTCCTCGACCAGTCTGTATTTGCAGTAATCTCGCGTTTCCAGAAACACCGGGTCGTCTGGTTTAGCTACGGCGAAAACGAGGTAGTAGCCTATCGGTCCGTTCGGGTATTCCGGTGGTCCCCAAGTCACCAGGATCTCGCTGTCGCTCACGGCGACGGAAGAGACGTTTGTCGGTACCGACGGAACGTCGTTAAGAGTACGAAAGAAGTATATTTCGGACTGTCCGACAGGACTGGTAAAAGCACTAGCGTTTCTCGAAGTATAAGTCTTCACGTAGATGGCGTAGCTCGTGTAAGGTTTCAAGTCAACGATCAGCTTGTGAACCGTGTCGGGTGTTTGCGGCGTCGTTATGTCGATGTCGACGACGTGCCAGGTATTGTTGCCGCAAAAGTTCGAGTCGAAGACGGTGATGTTCCTGTTCTCAGTTTCCATGTAGTTCAGGACGTAACCCAAAAGAACTTGGCCCTCGGCCGGTTTGTAGCTGTTCCACGTAACGTTGGCCTCGGTCGGTCGGACATCCTTCACCGTTATGTTGATATTCACCACGTCGCAAGCGACTTTCTCGCCGTTGGATTCCGGATCAACTTGTACCTTCGAGAAGTTTTGAATGCCAACCATCCGCCCGAGTTCCTCGATCTTGGAGAAGCACAGCTTCGGGTTGTAATGGAAGAACAGACCACCGTTCTGAATCTCGATCTGCTGATCTTTGGCAAATAAATTCGACAGATTCGGATTGTCGAGGATCGTCAGAGTGGCGTTGTTGCTGTCTGGCGGTTCACCCTTGATGAGCCTCAACTTCTTGAAGAATCCCAAATTCGTGATGGGAAAGGAATGCAACACCTTGAGATATCCGGTGATCTCCTCGACGGTTCCGAAAGCTTCGGCGAGCTCGTACATAGTGTTGCGATTCGCGTTTTGTATGTGAATCTCGAGACCTCCTTGGATAACGTCGATGCCTCTGTAACGCTGAGCGTTCGCCATGTTTCGTATAATTTCTCCCGGAAGGCTCTTTCGACAAGGTCCAGCGCACTCCTTGCACGTTGTTACCTGTTTCGTGAAACGTAACAGAATGAAAAGAATAATAAGGACCGACTCTGCTCCGTATAAACGTATACATATATCTAGAACATATCTAGAATACCCAAAATCCTCGGACCAATGTAAGATCCGCTGCGGCGATTACATTTTCGCGATTTCGCGTATGTTTACCCGTACCTACGGTCTTTCGAACTTACGTTGTTCGAATCCACGAAATCTTCGTAATTCTTTGGACACTGCGTGGAACAGGTACCGTTGAAAGGTCGCCAAGTTAGATTCTCCGTCGAAAAGCCTGCCTTGCGTGGATTCAGCTTCAAGCAGTCCTCTTTGGTGATGCACCTCCTCGACAAATAACCGTACCTGAAACGTGGTCGTGTCAACGTGGTTTTAACAACAACAATTTCTCACATCCACGATTCTCATCATCCCTCGAAGCGAGAGGAAAAATGTCTCGCTTACAGATTTGGTGGACACGCGTCCACGCATCGTCCCTCGTGATGGAAGTGCGTGCATACGAAGCAATCTCTCTCCGTAGGACCGTCGCACCATCCTAAACACGCGTTGTGACATTTCGGTTTCTGGATTTGTTGGCAGTGCTTCGCCGTCCAGCAATTTCCAGTCGGACAATGTTGACAACCTGTTAAAGATATTGCGTACAACAACGACAAATAACAACGAGACTCTTGGCTCGAGGCTGTGGAACAAACTCGTCGTCGACTCGTTTGATGCTGAAAATTTCAACGGCACTCACGTGGACAGGAATCGTTGTTGTTGTGCTTGACAAAGTTGTCGGTGAAGTCGGTAATGCGATCCCAATTAATCGTAGAGACGTAACACAGCTTGGGATTTTTCTCGATGCGGACGCCTCCTCTCGAGATCTTGATGAGCTTTTTCAAGCCGAGCTGAATGGGAGGCAGAACTTGTTATTCGATCAAATGAACGGAGGAAAGTCAGGCGCCAACTTCGAGTCGGGATCAAGTGGTTCAAACGTGTTAACCTTGTCGTTAAGTGACCTTAATGCGTCTATTGTCTCGAAAGTTCAAGTCCCGTGATTGTTCGCGAAAGATAAAAGGCCCAATTCGTATAATTTTCTCCTCGCGGTGATGAACGGTGAATTTCCATTACTACCCGTCTCCGATAGGTCGTGGAGATTCTACGTCGCCGACGTATTGCATATTAATACACCGGCTAAGCATCATCCACGAAAGAATACCACTTCTTGTAAAATACCGTGAACGGAAGCAGATAGCTTATCTGCCGTTGAGTAAACATTTCACGAGAACTTAGTGTCCGCGGCAGCGAATTCACGCTGAAAAAATGTCAACCAGAATTTAGACTCCGTCAGCTGCACCGCCGCGCATCTATGTGCGTGGTGTGGGGGGTACTTCCGTAAACCGAATCAACCGTAGGAAGCAAAGGTTCGCATGTCGGAGTACAACGACGAAGATGTTTGCTCCGCGTCTATCGCGAGTAATATACCTGATACGTCGTCGTTGCGCCACGGATAATTGAGTTCAGTTAAATACGGTGTTGGTGGGACGGTGTATAAATACGGCTGATAATCTTGAAACGACACCCACTGCGCGCAGGTAACTTACGACGTCGCTTATCTCTGCTAACAGATATAAATTAAAGGTTCTGTCATCACCAGATGCTCGAGCGCCATCGATCACGATCATAGTTTCGAGGCGGCTCGGTTGGAAATGAAGAGGCGGCGGCGGAGGAGGAGAACGAAGAAAAGAAGCAACGTAGCTCGAGGAAAATTAGACGCATCGCGAAGGGGGGCCTCGAGTCGATTATTAATACGCGAGATTTCAGGAGAAACACACGCGACGGGTCATTCGACCATGCGAGTAACTCGCATCGACGATAATCCTGGCACCTACTCGGAGAGCGATATCAAGCGCTTTTGGTTACACCTCCGAGAGTTGCGAGGAGGTGGTGAAGTGTAGCGAGGTACGCGCAACACGCGACTAGATTCACGCGACCAGATGCCACAACAAGACACGATAAGACGATGCGAATTACGCACAGTCGTGGCCCGAGTTAGTCCCGAGCAGGGGGTTGTCACTCGATGCTTCAGGATAGGATCGACTTTTGGCAGGCTGCATCACTGTTTATCGCCAACACAATACTAGGAAGTGAACAGTTTCTAGATTTCCAACGTTAATCCTTATTATCATGTGTGAAAAATGTAAGCAGTTTTGAGGACGCTTAATTTCGCGAAAATTCGAGCTAATCAATTTGCCACATGTAAGAGCAAAAAGTGGTTACAAGATTTTCATTTTCTTAACCCTTCGCGTACACTCGTATTTTTTCGAACATCTACATTCTGGGTCAATTCGACCCTGTCCACTTTGTTCTTTTGTCAACGTCGATGATAGGAGCAAAATGATCCATTGTGTACTCGAAGCGTTAAGGTGGTTCTTCCGGCAATCGACCGACTCACAAGAGTTTGATATATCGTTTAAAAAGTAAAGTAGTCTACGCGTACGTTTCAGGGTCAGTTATCGACCAAATAGGTGAAATAAATAACGTTGAAATTCGGTGAAAATGGGCTTTTTAACAAGAAGAGGATTATGGCCGATTTGTCATTGTCAAAATTGTAATCAAATGTTTCTCATCTCGAACGAGTTACGATTTTTATTAAAAAAAAACGACGTATACGTAGTTTGACGGAAGAACCAACTTAAGTCGACGAAAGTTAAGCCTCTGATAAAATCGGACATGGTGGGGGTAGGAGGTAATACTCCCTGGACCCGAGCTTCGCTTACCTCTTGTAAATTCGGCATTTCGTAGATCGCCAATGCATAGTCGGTCATTAGCGAGTGACCCCTGATGACTTCGAGGTTCGGGAAAAAATTGGTCAAACTTTTCAAGCCGTTGACCCTGTAGAAAAGGAGGTAGCCGGTGATCTCGCGTAGTTTTGGAAACGTAACGTTCTCGAAGTCGCCCTCGACGGTGTTGTCGAAGAGTACGATTTGCACGAAACCTTCGATGATGACGCAGTCTTGTATAGCCATGAGATTGCTAACCGTGTTCCTGATGTCGAACGAGGAGCAAATCTTATTCGAATCCGTGGCGTTTCCGGAACCCGCGACGAAGCCTTTCCCCGGTCGCCTCTCCGATGGCTTCGCGTTCGACGTCGGTAGTAGGTTCGCCGGTGTCGATAGCTGCGAATTTTTCGAGACAACGTCGCCGATCACCTTCACCATCGCATCCGACGTCGCGCCGCTCTCGTCATCCGACTGGATCTTCCTCCCCTCTATGGAAACCGAGTTCGTCGATTTTCCTTCCGCCCCGTCGTATTTCCCGGGCCACGTTTTCTCCCCCTGCTGAGCCACCGCCTTCGCCTTCCTCACTCGACTCCTCTCGCCAGACTCGCACCAGACCGAAGTCAGGATGCAAGCGAGCACCAAGCATGTTTTCACCCTCATGATCGTTTGTCATCGACGAACGATCAGCGGCCCCGTATCCTCACGTGTTTAATACTATGATGAACGTTTTACAGCGACGAAAACGAGTCATAATAATAACAACGACGACGCACGATCACCACACTACGAAGTCGTAAAGCGATTTAGCAAGCGTATCGTTCGGCACCGATTTAATAACGAGCGATGAATTCGATAATTACCGACAAACGCGAATTAGCCTCTTGATATTCTCTGTCTTTTATCGCGGTAAAGCCGTTGCGGCGGACCACCAAGCGCTGCCTTTGTGCTCGCTCCTCGTTTATTTCGCCACGCGGGGTGGTTGCGCGTGAAAAATGAATTAGCTTTCAAACGCCGTTACTCAACCGCAACCGAACAATCGTTATCTACGAATACCGTTCGACGTCGAAAATCAGAAGATACTCGAATCGCGAAACTTGACGTAGGAGATAACCGGCCACGTATCTTGCGATATTAATCACTTCCGTATCTCATCGCTTTCCCGGATCTTCTTCGATGACGTGCGAAACGCTCGCCGGCCTGATCGATTGATTCTCGTTGATTTCTTGCTCTGCACCCTGCAAAATAATAAATTCGCAGGTTTCAGAGATAAGCGACAATACACGAGAGCATTGGGATGTGTAAAACCTCGTCGCTTCTTAAAATGCGGTGGTGGTAGCAGAACGCAAACGAGACGTTCGGTATATTTTTGTGGTCGAATTTAGGAAACGATCGCAGCACGGCGATTACAGCCGAGTGAGAATGCTGTTCTACCAATTAAAACGTAGTCACGGACGAGGGAAGGAGGGATTAGCGTTTTGTAATGACGAAATAGAAGTAACAACGGACGAGGCAAATCGAGAGTTATGCTCGAAGAGACAGCAAGTCGCGGTCTCATATTTATTCCATAGCTCTGGACTCCGTGTTCCGCGGATATTTATTCGGCTAAATCCTTGGGGGATGACGGTCTTGTACCCTCTTTTTTGTCAAGTGAAATTCGCCACTTGGACGGGATTGTGTTTGGTGTGCCGGTTCGGGTTTCGCTGTCCCGTCGCCGTGGCAGAGTCTCCTTTCTCGACGTACGTATGTACGTTCTCTCTCATACCTGCTCGGCGCTCGTCGTGTCGTAGAAAGTGTAAGGTAGCGATCGAGAGAATTTAACGCCGCTATCTTTCGGCACTGACAACGAGAGGCAAATGTAACTTTTCACATGCCGCCGCCGCCGCCACCGACGGCTCCGCGAAGGTCAATCGTTATCATCGCGGTCGAAAACAAATACGCTTCTTCCTCGGATATCATGCCGAGTCGTTATTTTTGCACGTGTTCGAAGGTCAACCAAAATACAGCTGCGGCGGAAAGAACATAATAATCGTTCGACGATCTCTTATCGCCGGAATAACATAATATTCGCGATAAAGCACGCATCGCGTTATCGTCGCGATGCAAGAAGACGTAGACGATCGTAGACCAATAAGGCTGTAAAAACGGCCGGTCGCGATGCTGCATGGAATAAAAAAAGGAGACGCCAAATAAATAAAACGTAACGCATTATGGAGAAACAAACGGGCTACGATCTCGAGTCTCGCTACCGTCGAACGATTTCACGGAGAATAACAACGCACGAATCTCTCTAGACTCTAGACGCCTAGAGTCGCTGATCGCAGTGCTGTACGAACGCGCGTAATCGCCCCAACGTGATCCGACGATATAGGTACGTTTCCCGCTGTTATCTATCTCACCGTCATCTTTGCGCTCCTTCGATCGTTTCTCCCTTGATTTCAACCCTTTTTTCCACTCGATTCTCCCCACCCGCCCAGGCGATGTAGCATCTCGAGCGAGTCGCAGTAGCACAATCATCGGATGATGTCATTGATCATCCGTTTATCCGCGGTTCCAGTACTTTCGATGGGTATAATCTGGTTGTTCGCGGTACGAATGGAACAGAGAGAATCGATTCGATGATGTTCAGTCGTAAAGCACCCTTTAGGCTTCCAGCAGTCGAGGGCGGTGACCCTTCGCGCCGAATCTGACTTACTACGACGTTGCTAGTTTCGTCAGATCATGCTCGTGATGATTATACATAAAATATATCGGACAAGTTGCGTGTTCCGCGAAGCAGAGTTGGAAATTCGCCGGTTTATTGTCGTAAAATGATAAACGTGACCGGACAAACAAATTTATCACGTTTCAGCTGACGCCGTAGGAGATAAAAAAAACGTTGAAGAGCGCGAATTAAGAAATGCAACGAACGTCGCGCTGCAGTTTTTTTTCTTCATTTCTGGCAACGGACGCTTGGGTGATGCTTCTTTCCGTTTTTCTCTCTCTCTCTCTCTCTCTCTTCTTTCTCGGGCTTCACTCGTTTTCGTGCATCGCGTGGTGGAAATAATATCGTCGTCGGAAACGTAGCAGAGAAAGATATTTGATTTTCGAATTCAGATCGGAAGAATTGATTGTATCTGTTTGACCGTTCGCAAGTCCGCAGACGTATTTTCAAGCTCAGACACGTCAGCCATTTCTTTAAATACGCGCCTCGAATGACATTGTCCGTTTGACTGGAAACACGTTTTCGACGTCGTTGCGAAATCACGGTACGCCTAGTCGATGCGTCGGCGTGAACCGGGGAATAACGAGGATAAATAGATCGGAAAATTTGCCAACGCGTTCGATTGGAAGCAATGGAAATCGTATGAAACTCGACTAAGCGGAAAAATTTCATGCCGAGTGATGATATAAAAATAAAATAACACGTCAGAGGTTCGCGATTTACGATTACGTATAACGTACGCCGGCCGGGCGAGCGACGTTTCACGAATTGAAAAATAAATAAATAAAATAACAGACCGAGAATCGATGACGTTTTCGATATCCATCGCTTCTAGCATGCTGTTCTAGACCTAATTTAATTATTATTCAGCCAAGGTCTCGTCGCCTCGCGATATCCGGCCACGTGACGTTACGCGCGTGTCAAAAATGTTCGAAATCTTGCGAAAACGAACAAAAAGCCGACGTCGCCAAATCGATCGATCTTACTACTCGTATACATCGCTCGAGTTTTATCGACGCGTTCGTTCCAACCTCATCGTCAGTCGCGTATCCTGACAATATAAACGAGTGCTCTTGACATTTTCAATCTCGTATAATCTCGATCCGTTGTTTCTCTCTCTCTCTCTCTCTCTCTCTCTCTCTCTCTCTCTCTCTCTCTCTCTCTCTCTCCATCGTTCGCGCTGTTAACGTCGATCGAGAACGACAAAGAGACTCGCCTATTGCCGCGATACGGTCTTACAGTCTGCTACTTCCAGTTTCGGAATATACCAACAGATTCGAATTATCCCCGCGTTTATACGAGTTCATTACCGTTTCTCGATTCGCATCTATCGAGCGAGTACGCGTGCCCGATTTCTTTTCCGATTCGTCTCGACTCGCGTGTCGCGCGTTGCAAAATTCCCAATCGATTTCGAAGCTGGCTAATAACGGGATTTTCTTACGATCAACGAACCGACAAACGACGTTTATTTTCGGCTAATCCTTCGCGAATTTATCTCTCTATCCCTCTCTACTCCTAGTCTCGCTCCTACGAAATGTGGAACGATTTTATTCGCATCTGTGTTTGACTTTCCCGTCGCTTGTTCGTTACTTCTCGCGATAAAGAAGGTCGCCGCGCGTTCGAATCAGTTCGGCGCATAACGTTAAATACTTCAATCGCTTCGGACGTTTCTCCAACGCAAGAAAGCGCGTTGCTCGTCACCGCGTTGATTCGCCGCGGCTCTCGTCATTTGCATCGATGCAATTACGGAGAAAACGGATCACGAATCGTGGCAGACGCGACTCAACGCCATCGACCCCACGCAATCGCGTTTCGCGACAACGTTGAATTTCAATCCGACCGTGAAGGAGATAAAAAGCGCGAATAAATTCGCCGATTAAATTCTCGTCGGAAGCGATTCCGACAAACTCGCGCCGGACCATCGTAGGACTTTTTTCGCCACGACACGCGTGAGATCGATAAGCCTCTATAGGTTCGCGCATCCTGCGAGAGAATCTCGTCGTTGACGGTGCTACGGAGATTTCCCCGTCGCTGGATGCACGCGCTGAATTCAACAGCGTGGTCATTCCGACGTCGAGAGTTTTCCGGACTATATCTTATATTGCGTAGTAGGTACGTGAATGAGTTGCGTCACGAAACTAATACGCAGCTGCGCGCGATACACAGAGGCGGCTCCGTCTGACGTACGAGTGTGTTGGTCCCTTGTTTCGGCGCAGACTCGATCGTACGCACGTACGCAGGCACGCACGCGAGCTAGCACAAGGTCTGCTTTGGCCGATTCTCGTTGGTGTTGCCTGGTTGGCTGATGTTTGTTATAGCGCTGCCTACACCGGCCTACACTCGCCTCCTTACTTGCTCGGTCACTGCCGTGCAGCACTTGTTTACAACTGCTAGAGAAACTAATTTACCATTCACCGTTCGTGGCTGCATTCGAATACAGTTCTGTTGTCGTTGTCGTTGTTATTGTCTTCGCGATCTCCTAGTCACTCGCGTTCCCGATTATTATTTTCACGACGCGATGCGAATCGACTATTTTTCGTTGACTCCGCCACGAAATTGATCCTCGATGATACGAGTAGTTCCGGGCGACGTTTCTCACGCCTTCGGCGAAAGAATTCCTCGGGTCTCGGCGATACTACGAATATTACCCTTGGAACGGTAGGGCAACGCGTACGTCGTCGACGATACGTACATATGATTTTTACACGCGCAGCGATCGTCTTATGTTTTCGCTCCTCGTAACAACGTCGTCTCTCTCTCACCTAGATGCGACGCGCGAACACTAACGTTGCCTCCAAACAGCCTCGTGCCACGCTGCGTCGTCGTCGTATTATCCAACCTCCCGATCGCACTTTTCCACGACTCGCAACGTTTTAACGACGCGTTGTCACGATCGCGCACTCTCGCGTGTCGCAACGTTCGACTGCTTCGCGCGTTTGTCGGATGCCGCGATAACTCTCCGCGAACGATTAGCCGTAGAACAGTGTTTACGAAACGTTCGAAACGCACCTCCGGGTCCAGCACCGAACTTCTCCGTCGAAGTCGACGCGCGCAATGCTAGAGTTTGCCGCGCAGTCCCACCACTGAATACTACGGCGACTACAGAAACCCAGTCAGCTGGCATGGGCAGCGGTGTTGACTCAGGCATAGTCGTAGCTAACGGGGGATCCGCCAGACCATTGATCCATTGTCGCGCTCTCGAAATTTTCCATCGACGAATTATATGTAGCATAGCCGCCGTAGAAAAACATTTCCTACCGATTCTCTGTCAAAAGCGTCAACAGCCACGCTATGCTCTGCTCGCGTCTCCCGCACGTTGTATTCCGCGAACGTCACCGCGCATGCGCAGAAAACCTCGACGCGACGCGTTACGTCTGGCGAAAGGATATAACACGATTTTCGAATCTCGAAGCTGTTCTCCTCGCGTATCCTCGGCGACGACGAAGCATTTCACGCGACAGATGCCACCGACGTTTACGGACGTATTCCGACGGTGGTCTTCTCGCAGCCGCATCGTAGATCTTCCACCGTTGTCTACGCGACGCGACGTGACGCGCGCGCTCTCACCGAAACGCGTCGGAGAACGAGCGAGATATGTTATGATTTCATGGCCTTACGCGGTCATTCGGCAGGTGTAGCATATCGCAGCTTTACAACGCGCCGCGTAAAAAACGACGCTCCGGAAACGACGATAGCTTCGTTGGATTGATAATAATCAACGAGATATTTTATAAGTACGATCTCGCCAGGATTTCGCAACTATTGTACGGGCAGACGATTTTTTACCTCTCGTATCTTTCCTTTTTTGTTCGCGAAACACAAAACGTCGTTCGACACCGAAGCGTGTTTTTCATCGTTCTCCTCGATGCACTCGCGAGACAAATATCTCGGCGACGTCGTCGCGATCCTCGTGACCTTCTCGGTGCAACCTTACAATATCATAATACCCCGGTGACGTTGTCGAAGCATCCGGGTAGACGCGTTTTATTAGTATCTTTGTCATCGCGATTGAACGTAACGTCGGTTCCGTTTTCTTTTTTTACCACATTACCATCAGAGCAAACAGCATCTACGCTTTTCCCGGTGTACACTTCGCGGCAGTCAAGATTCAAATCTGTCGATTCACCTTCGGTACCCTCGAAGTTTCCAACTCTTGTAGTTTCGCAGAGACTCGATTTTTAGTCGTCTTCCTTGAGAAGACAGACGTATCGATTCGAATGCCACTTTCCAATGAGAATGACATCACAATACGTCATTTCCGGTCCCACAAGTGTCGAGTAGCGAAAAGGACTCCGTTTTAAATTCGGAGCGGGGAGAAATGTCGACGACGAACGTGTAAGTCGCGGCGAAACGTGCGGCATAAGTTTGGAAAAAATGTTATGGTTTCTGGAATTGCATCGTTTTTGTACGAGGAGTGGCGGGTCCGAGTTGACGCTTCTCTTATCTCCTCGCGGAGATTGTTAGTTATCGAGCGGTCGCGAGTGATTCGTGAACTGGTAGAACCTACGAGCGCGCTCGGTATCATTCGATCGCGTTCTACGACTTTGAGTAACGCGTTGTACGTCCTCCTTATTCAAGGATATCGTTTGCAAAGATTGACCGGTTTTACACGTAACGTATCGATGCAGTCGATTTATAGGTATACGTCGCGTTCATTTTCCCCGTGCTTTACGGTCGCGTGTGCTTTATCTACTCGTTGAAACATTTAACCGTTGACTTTTGTCGAACGACGCGTGCACCGGCATCCGTACCTATCGTCATCTCCTTTCTGCGATCGAAAGAGATCGCATTCGACGCGCGACTGCTGGAGCGCGTCAAATACAAGTGCTCGAATCGTATCGCCGTGCGGTATTCAGACTCGTTTGTAAGCTTAACCGGGACTCATCGTCCAATTACACCTTGAGTCTAGACGGCATGACACACCGTGCGAGTACGCGTATAGAGAGGTGTGTAAAATATGCACGGCGACGAATACGTAACTTAAGAAACTGCTGACGATTATTCCAGACTTCCCGTCTCGTGATATTTGAAAACGTGTCGGTAGCGCGAAGAACCACGGCGCGATAAACGCGCCTCGCGCGTATGAAACCGAACCAAGTGAACTTTCAGGCTCGTTTCGCCGTCAAATACCGTGAAGCGTTATTTTTTTTTTTTTGTACCACTTTTCCAAAAAATCCAAACCCGAATGTTAATTGCCAGAATAAATAAGGTCGTTAGCGTCGAGACATTCGACGTTGTTCGTCCGACGATCCTCTTACGCGAGGCGCGACGGTGAATAAGTATGTTCCACATAATTTGTGCTCGAAACGTTTCGAAGCGTAAAAATGGGTCGAAGAAAATGTAAGAAAAAGTCATCATTTGCCACGATTGTAAACGTCGATAGGCTCACTTCCGGTACGTTATATTTAGGTTTTCGTGTCTCGTTAGTAAATGTCAATATTGGATACCGCTTATATCGTCACTTGGCCAAACAAACACGCGGTACCTGCGGATGAAAATGAGATCGCGATCGGCGACCATTATCCATGATTTTACGACAAGCTCGTCGGGTCGTATTTTCCTGTTTTCTCATACTTCTCATCGTTCTTCCGGCTGGCCGTGCCGATAACGTCGCGTTGTCCGACAGCTTGTCCTCTGCTTTGTTTGACCGCCTACCATCTGAAATGCATCTCACACCATCGCGTCGTCGATCTCCATCATCGTCTCGTGTAGGTACCGCACCGTGAATGGAAGACGATCGTATCGGTCGTTTTTAACCACCAGCTCTCGATTTTGCCTTTCCATTCGTTTCCAACGTATTCTAACGTCATTTTCCAAAGTAGGTATGCAAAGTATGCGGTGAAGAGCAAAAATGTTGTCCACAATTTGAAAATAAAGCCACGAAGCGTTAAGAGAGCACGAGAAGACCTGCGAGAGATACGAACAACTCGTTGTTGTTGAATAGATCGTATATCCGTGAAACGGTACAACGGTGCGCTCTTCGTCGCCTTCGAATTGAAGCACGGGTTTCGAATTCCAAGTCTCGACTTTGAATATCAGTACCACGCATTTCCGGTTCCTCTGCACCGCGCAGCGCAGGTACATGCGTACCCTGCTATTACGACGTCTCTATTTGTTTTGAGAACCATTAACGTCTTTGTGGAATCGTGCCGACTAGAATTATCGCGGACTCCCGAGCCAACGGTTTTATTTCTTTATTTTTCTTTTTTTTTTTTTTAGATCAACCTCGGATTTCATTGCTCGTATAATCGTCGTTTTAATGCCTCGTCGAGGATGGTGTTCGGTGCTCCTTCCTTCCCAAAGATCAATCCGACGCGGACGATATGACGGGAACTCGCGTAATTTATGTTGCTTCGATCCGGCAAAGTCTGCTCGATATTTTATTCGTTTTCTTCGATCCGCGCGCGCGTCGTATCGCGCGACCCACCGTGACATTGATATCGCAACGTGCATACAGAAATAGCGAACCCGTTTCTCGATGGCGTACAATTTCAAAGTATTTTACAATCCAACCGGCATCGTCCACGTTTCGTCACTTTTTTTCCCTACCGCCGAAACGAGGCGCGACCCTCCAATTCGTCAGCGTCGTATTTAGCAACCTCGTTCATCATCGGAACTCGCCATCATCGTTCGCGTTCTCCACTCCGTTCGCCGCCGTATCATCGACGAATCGGACCCAGAGCTGTGTGTCCCAGTTCCGATACGATCGTTGCCCGTTACAATTCCTAACGAAATGAATCGTTATCGAGCAACGTCTGGAGTCTAGACGTTGCCGAGAAGGAAAATATCCTCGAGAGATTGCTTTACAAAGAAAATATTATCAAACAACGTCGATTCAACGTCGTCGCGGGATACGTTACACGCGATTCCGCAACATTAGCTATCACGCACGAAAATGATGTCATCCAATCCCAATTCCAAGCGCGGAGCTCGTGTCATCGGAAGGACGTTGGTTTTATTCGCTCGATCAAATGAGAACGACTGCGACGCGCAGTCCTGATCATCGTTACGAATATCGTTACGAATATCTTCTCTTCTCGATGTAGCCAGGTCGATTCGAAGTCTAGCTAGAGGACGTAGCGACGTCGCGCGAAGTTTTGAATAAAATATCGAAAGCGTGGTCAAGGATAGCGTAGTGGCGTCAACGTTGCTCACCAGTTTACAAATTATCAGAAATGGCGTTTTTAGATAACTATTATCGCGCGTTTGGCAGCTCGATTACGGACCGATGTACCTATACAAATTAAGAAGGTAAAACTATTTCAACTCGAGCATCGAATACCGAGAATCCAATCCGTTTGCGGCAATCTATGATAGACGGTGTATTCGCCTCGGCTTTTTCGCTGATGTGGGAATATATGGCAACACGCGGCGCGGCAATTTCTTAATCTTTGCATCGGGCGTCGTTTACGGACGGTGCGTAACACCTACCGCGTGATTCGTGCCGGCGGAGTCCACTTGGTCGGATACTCGTTGTTCGATTTTTGTTATTTGATCAGCTTGAACGTGAATAATCGAGTTAACGAGCGCAGATCCACGAATACTTGATCGCGCGAAAACAACAGGCGCGAGAATTCTCGCGCGAGCGAGAAACTATCGGCGACGACGCGCGACAAAGATAGTGTCCCCGATCACGTGACAGAGTCGTTTTCAAGGAGATAATAAAGTTCGGCTGTTGAACGTGCAAAGTTAGTTCGCGTTGCCTGCAGCGATCGAGCACGATAAATCTTGGCGAAAATTCCAGGCCTTGGAAAACACGTGGGTTTCGAGGAAGAGCCGTCGGGGGGGGGGGGGGGGGGGGGAGGGCGAGCTGGTTGCTTATCATTTCCGATCGTAATGGAATTTTTCGATCTCTGGGAACGCTATACCGATGTAGCAGACGTCGTCGGTACGCGGCGATCATTCCCACGGAAAGCTCAATTAATCAATTAACTCCGCGCGTGATCGGTCCTCGGTCGAATGTAAATACGTGAACCTTTTCGACTGACCCCTTAATTAGCTCAGACTTATTCAAATTCCATCCGCGTTACGCCCGTGGCTCCACGCATACGGCTACACCTCGCGACGCATCGACCATGCGACGTACGTGTATCATACGCATGTGCGTACGTACTCACCACCGAGCGCGGCTCTTCCTCCGATCGAGCGATCGGATTCTCCTTCGTCACGCGCGAGGAGAAATATCGAAAGTTGCAAGCCGGATTTCCCGAACAATAACGATCTCGCCTCCGGCATCAAACGAAATCCGAAAATAACGTGAGATCTGTATACACGGTACGGAGGATTTACAGGTCGAATCGAGAGAGCATATCCGTGAGGAATTCCGGTCTCTCGCGCGCCTAATCGTGCCGCTTCTGCTTCTGTCTCTACCTTATTTTTAATTTCACTTTATTTACATTTTATCGCACTTATTTATTTTTTCACTTTACCTCACACTCATTTTATCTCGTATCATATTATGTTATCTATATTATTTTTGGTTAGTAGAAATGTACGTCCCATACTCTTATTTGTGCTTCTTTGTGTTCAATCTTATGCAAGGGTAGCTGTTTTTTCGTTATACCCGCGATGTATGATCGTAACTTATGTACAACGTATTGTACATTCGCAAATCTCTCTCCCTCTCTCTCTCTATATATATATATGTCTCTCTATGTCTCTTTCTTACTCTCCCTCTTGCTGTTGGTTCGAAGAAGTTGTGCAACAGGAACGGGCGACGTATGTACAAAGCGGAAGTCGTTACTCGTGGCTAATGACGTCAGTCGGGGTATAAAACGTCGTATTCTCTCGCGAATCACGAATCATTTTGCGCAGTTTTAAAACGCGAAGAGGACGACGAGGAGGGATGGTGGTATTAGCGCCGGCTACTGCTCCCATCGGGATGTAGGTATACCCAGGGTATTATAATGGCTACGCAACGACGGAGGAGATCTGTAATTAAGTAGAATCTTGTAGTGTGACGTTCCATGCGGATGGTATAATATAATCGCGTCCGAAGAATGACAAGGGAACGACGAAGGAGAGAACCGACGTACGAGCGCGCGTCGCCGTTTCCAAACACCTTTGGCCAACGAAACCTGCTGTTCGGGGTGTGCCTGGGAAGAGGGAGATTTTTCAACACGCGATAACGTACGCTCCGCGTGATCGGTTTGCTGATTTATCGAGCTTAGCGTACCGCGAGAGATCGTAAACAACAACATCGAATCGGTGACATTCGGCTAATGAGTTTCGCGAAAGTCAAAAATAAAGGAAACGAGTTTCGAAAAGTAGAGTTGGGTCGGTGCCAGGAATCGTTCCACGCACGATGCCGACTATTTAGTTCCTCCCCGAGTATATCCGTCCCGCGAGAGTTCTAAATTTAAAAAGTAATTTGTTTATCTAACTCTCCTGCCTGACCACACACGCCTCCGTCATCTTCGACCTGTTTTCTTTATGCAATAGTCGAAAGCTCGATGCGACGATCCCTTACTTATGCCACGAATTACCCGTCACCTCCACCGAAACACGCGACACGCTGCGAGACACGGATTCGACGCCCCGAGAAAAAAAAATGCAAGCAGCAAGAACATCAAGTAGCTCGCATCAAGCTGCACCGACCAGCCAAAACGTCGAAACGGAAATCTGCCTCGGATCTTGGATAAAAAGGCCAAATATCGCCAGATGCCGAGGGACGTTCGTGCGATTTAAAAAAAAAAATTAAAAAATAACAGAATCCGTGATCCACTTTAAACTCTGTGCGGTGCGAAAATATATGTACATACGCGATATGACTGGCCCTACCCTCTATACTCGTTACGTACTCCAACAAAAACTAGTTACGTCAAGGTAAAAAAAAAAACAGCGATAATGATAACAATATTGAACGTGTAAACCCCGAAGTGCGATATTAGCCTCGTTATAACGTATTATTTTTATTAATTTTCCCGCGATTCCCCCCACATCCAGTAATCAACGATTTGTTCCCCTGTTCTTATTCGACGATCACTTTTTTGATTGGCTTATCGCCGCGTTCACTTCATTTTTCCAACGGATCGAAGTTCTCAACGTTGCAGGACGCTACGCCTCGTTCGATCAATTTGTCGAGTTTTACAGCAGCGAAATATAGACGAAAGACGACTTCGATGATCGGCCTCGATGACCTATTTGCTTAATTAATTGATCCATTAGTCTCGCAGGGTCCGAGTTAAGTTTCTTGGCTCGCGGGTCACGTCGACACGGAGCTTCGATAGCTAAACATAGATAAGCCTACGCGCGCACACGCGCGCGCGCACGCACGCACAACGTACCAGTCACTCGTGCCTCCGTAGCCCCGTCGCTCCCGTCTTCCTTCCCGACTTTCCTCCAGCAATATTTTCCCCAACGCTTATTACTTATCGATTTTCACTCGATTGAATTATCCGGCGATTGCAGTGTTTACGCGCGCCGCCACGTTGCTGCGAGCCGAGGCGTCGGCATTACGCCGACGGAAGTCTAACGAGATACGGAATGCAGGTGCTCCGATGCCGGCCCGCATGCAAAGCACAGATGGCCCAGCGCGAAACGAGACTCCCGTCCGGGTCGTGCCCGCCACTTTTCTCCATGCGAACACGAATGGGACCGATCGGAATGAAGACGGTAAATACGGGGCCCGGCGAGGGGGGGGGGGGGGGGGAGGGGGGCGGCAGGTCCAGCTCTGTCTCGCGGCGTGCTGCACGAACAGGTGAATTATGGCGGCTCTATCGTAAACACGTGAATAATAAAAGAGCCAGTTTCCTGTAAAAAGCTGCGAGCCGCGCCGAGTAGATACGATTCCCTCGCGTACTCGCACACGCGAATGCGCGCGTCAAGGGCTACGCCGACGGAAGTTGCGGAAAGCCGTGGAAACGGGAAAAAAAGAAGTAAAAAAAAAACAAACAAACAAACGGAAAGAATAACACGCGCGCGTACGTTTGCGTAGGAAAATACTCGTACGTTTGCATAGGAAAATACTCGTACGTATCGCAGGAGTGCGAGCGATGCTCGTCGCTCGTACGTGATTGTAGAGTAGCGGGTCGGCACGGTGACAGGTGCCTTGTTTGCTTTTTCCTGCCAGACTGTGACAACCACGAAACAAATCTACGTCGTTGAAAAAGAAAATTGGCCACCACCAACCTGACGTTTCGTAGGCGACGTCGCGCCAGCGGAATACGTTTGTATTGTTTCACAGCGTAGACTTCCGAAATAAATAACCTACTCCATTTCGCCTTATCTGATTCAGATAATTATTATCAATTCGGCCCTTTATCGAGACAATCTTAACGAGGTTAATAATATATTGGTATATACGTAATTACACGGCGTCGTATCATTACCGCGTCTCCCGCTTCGAAACGAGATGGAAAACGGAGCGAAGTGGCGAGTCGCCTGATGTTACGCAGCGACGTTGGTTTGTACGGGGAAATTTGCATAATCTTCCCAATTTTCTCATGCGAAGATCAGCGTAGCGAGGAACGACGAGCTTCCGGTGGTTGTAATGACTCGTATTCGTTTGGTATACCAAAGCCACGTGTCCAGCGACGAGCAAGTCTCGGACATCGGCATAGATCGCGTTCGGCACCCCGCGCGTTCGCCAACCCCTTCGGAAGGACTCGAGTCATGGGAACACGGTCGAAGTAGATGCCGTACTACTTTTCGCACCGGGTCGGCAAAGCATGCGACGTGCAGTAACAAAAGAACTGTTTGCGAACTGTTTCCTGTGTTACCGTTCACTGAATCACGCGAAGACGACGACCACCAACCCTACGCGGTCTTCCGCACGGACTGACGGGCTACTGGACACGATGATAACAGCGGCGGCTTGTTAGACCGACAGTTCCCGTAAACGTCGTACAAGGATGGTCGGTCAAACAGGCTGTTGCTCTCGTATGCGTATCAACTAACCGCAACCACGCGAACACCCCGCACACGGATGGATGACAGCGTAATGTAAACGCTCCTCGGATATTATTCGTGGATATCGATCTCTCCGAAAAGCGAGAACTTCAAATTACGAGGCGGAGACGAAGGCCGCAGTAAGACGCGAGCCTGCTGTTTGCTCGTGACTCTTGCATCGAAATAACTCTAGGTACGATGGCACACCCCCGCAAAAAAAAACTGTACTTCCGACCAGTATACACTTTTTCGACGGCCCGTTTTGGGCCACTAAATTCGAATCTAACTTCAAAATAAATCCACCACCCTTAAGGTTCTCCCCAGAAGCATAAAAAGTCCCTAAGATTGGGCAAACTAAGGTTTCATAATCCTACAACGCTACAACGGTAACTGTGCAAGGGTTATTACATTCTGTTAAACGAAATCTTTAACCACATTAATCTCATTACCTAAGCGTTATAACTTCCGTTCACCGAGGTCTTCTCATAGTCGCTGAAGGACCCTTGTAATTCCATCAATATCAGCTCGTAAAGTACACACCGTGTGGTCGTACTTCTACGTGGTTACACGAGCCCTCGTCCTGGTCATGTAATTCTACAAGCATGTTTGCTATATCTTGGTATCATATAACATGCAACGTTATTAATCAATACACTTTGTCCCTAAAATTCTATGATAGCACGTAAGCTTCGAGATCGTCGCGACCTTGCAATGTAATTTCATAAACTGGGAAGCCATTCGATAGGTACATTCAGACTGTTTGCAGTGTTGTAATTTTGGTTGACTCATGCTCTTTGGCATATCACGCGAAACTGAACTATTTGTTACAGTTATTTGGGTTAAAAAACTTACTGGATTATAAAATCTAATTTTGCATCTCTAGGAAAAAACTGAAGGGTGCTGGTTTTATTTTGAAGATTCGAATTCATTGGCATAAGATACCTCGAGAAAGTGTAGTCTAGTCTGAAGTACAATTTTTCGTTGCGGGGCTGCGTAGTCAACAGACGCGAAATGGTCCTTCGCGTGCGACTCGAACAGAAATAATGGCGACTTCAAGCCAATTTTGTCGATGTGATCCGCGTTATTCCGCGGCTCCTATAATAATTGCGTTCGCGGTTGCGCTACGTGTATCTGATGGAGATGAACCGCGAAGCATCGCGTTGCTACTACCGCAACAAAACGGATATAATTCAAGTTGGATCGAAGTTCGGACAAACGTTTATCGCGCGGACGTTATAATTGACCGTTCATTCGATATTTATTTGTCTCCTCGTCCCATTTCCGTAAATCTTAGAGCCCCTCGCGCTTCCCGAGTCGCGTAATTTATGGAATTCCAAGCTTTAGTACCGTTGCAATTAGCGCGATATACCGCGCCGGCCAGACGAATAGCAATAGCATAACCTGTTCTCGAGGATTTTACGCCGCCGCTAACTAACGCACGGTCGACCATCACCGAGACCAAGTATTACTTACCCGAGGCATTCGCGAGACGAATGCGTCGCTCCTTCACCATTCCAATCCCTTAAAATATAACCGATGGTATCTTTTGTTCGGCTCGTTTCAGATTCCCGTTGCGTCTATTATGTCACCGATCGTATCTTGCATAGCAGTTGACGTCAGGCGGCAAACATGTCGCTACGAACATTCTCACGAACGCACTTCGATCAAGGTCCACGACGTTCCACGAATCTCGCGCAGACACGAACCCTCGATGGACCCGAGGTCTCGAGTCACTACGAGGCATCATCAGCAGGTACACGACGAACATTCCAACGTCATCCGCGAGTTCCGCGTATAAAATATGCGTACGTCTTTTAATCCGCGTGCGATGCAAAAAAAAATATTTTTTAAAAAAATTAAAAACAAATAATACCTGGAAGAAATTGTTAGGAATGGTCCAAGTCATCCGACAGAGAGACGGTCAATTTCCCTGCATCTCTGCGAATACACTTGCATGAAAAAATCTGTAATTACTAATTATGTCACGTCGGCGAAAGATGCGTATCGCTCGAGGCGTGAAGGCATGCGCGCCGGACGAGATATCGCACGGCGTAAGTCTGCGTTTCACGTTAGTTTCCATTCTACCTGATCTAGATGTTGCTCCAGGAACATTGCATCTTTGCCGATGATTTTTTCCCTTTTTCTTCCGCCTACGAAAAATCAGCGGATTCGACAACATTCCCTCGAAATACCGAATCGCAACGTTCGATTCTCGCGACAATGCTTCCCTATTCGACGCTCATGGAACAAAAGGAACACCCGCAGCGTTATTATTTCAGACTAACGGAATGCGTTTTCTCATCGTAGCATGTACGTCGCCTCTTTGCTACGGAACTAGGCGAGATGCGCATGAGCGTCTTGCGTGGCGTGCGAGCGAAGCATCGAAGAAAAAACGTGTACTCGCGGGTAATAATTAGCCGACGCCACCGCAGGGACTTTGAAGCGCGGGAAACAACGTACGAGTAAAGATAAACGATCCGATAAAACGACAAATAAGTAATTCGACATGCGTTACACTTTGGCGTAAGTCTGCGCTTGTTTTTCTTACTTTTAAACGTTATTTTTATTTAGGCTATGTACAACACATACGTACATTACGCGACTCTTCCTTAAAGTTAAATTACCCTCGCTTCGAACGCTCCTCATCCAATGGATTCATCCGCTTGTTTCTTGCACCTCGCCGTCTGATATGTTACACGTTTTCTCTTCTCTTCCCTTTTTTTTCCATTTCTTCCTCTTTTCCTCCCTCTTCTCGCGTTGTTGGCAACGGTTCGCGCTGAATTTCCACGAGCGAGGACGCAACCTCGGGGGCGCAAACGCGCGTCGAGGGTCGCGTTCGACGATGATAGAGAGAAACAACCGTCGTGAGATCTACGTCGGTCGGGGGATTTTTTAGATCCAACTTCTCCTCTAACTTTCTCGTCGTCTCTTTATTTCGTTATCGTAGGTGTATGCTTTTGTAACCGTAACATATTTTTCCGAGCGCCTTCCAAGTCGATATAATGATTAGACAGATATCGAAAAAATGACACCGATATAGACAGATTTCTTAACTGGACAGACTCGTAGAATTCGGAATTTCGAACGCAAGTTACTGCCAAATATGTCTCGTCAACAGAAGCACAAAAATCAACAGTTCACTCGCCTAATTATAAGTTAGGTATTTTATCGGTAGTGCTTATATTTTAAAAGGACATTGAAAAATTGTATTACGCTATAATCTGCGATTACGCTATTATTTATATTCTATACTTTATGTACAATTCCAACGAAATCGATTCTCAAATCGTTGTTAGGAAACTAACGAAATTTTTTTTAGCCGAAAACTCACAACACAAAACATGTCCTATCTCATTTCCTTTTTGTCTCCGTTTTTTTTTTTTTTTTTTTAAACTTTCCCTAAACCATGCGTCGGTTTGCAAGCTCTTCTCCTGTTGGTTCGCAGTGTTTGCCATCGCGGTTTCAGATTGCTCAAACAAACTCGTAAACAATAAGGGTAATGATTCATTTCGCCCGTCCCGTACGACTTGTTTTCACGTTTTCCAGCTCTGTTTGCTGCTCGTTCCCCGTTTCGTCGTTTATTCGATTACTACTCAATTGTCTCGACGAGTCCCAACAACGCTGACGATTCGCAGAGTAAGAGCGTGATTCCTAATATTTCGCAGATCTTGTCAACTTTTGGAAATCCAAGCAAACTTCTTTCTGATCGCTCGATTTTCGAATTCGTCCGACTAAATTCCTTCGCCACGTCGTGAGAATATTGCGGGGCACAGCTTTGTTTTTTTTCTACGCAATTTACGAGATCTTTACGGACAATAAAACTTGATTGTTTTATTTATGGACTATTTCATGCAAACTGGCGAGAGTTCAGATCTATTCGGTTCTGTAACATAATATACAATTTTTCAGACGCATGTAATCTCTTTACGACTACAAATTTGCTCAGCGGACGTTAAACGTGTTTATTCTATTCATTTCCAACAATTCCCATGCGGCTCGTTTTGCGAGATTTGAGGAAAGGCTGCCGAAGGACGAGTACGACTGAAAATGGTATTGTCACGAGAGCGAACCGCGCGTCGCGACACATCGATTACCATGTAAATCGAAAAATTGTAATCCGAATAAATTAATGACCGTTGAAAATTTTTCACAGATGATGCTGGACCGGAGAAAAAGTGGGGATAAATTAGTTTCCGGATCCAGTCGAGGACTGAAATTCTTGAACTTTTGCCAGTTTCCGTGGAACGGCCATATATTCGTTGCGATGCATCGAATCGAATCGAAGGAGCTGATCGTGACGCGCAACACGCGTGTTTCCTGCTGAATGGACCAGGGGAGGAATTTCGGCGATGCGATTTACGGATACGAAGCGACCTGGTTTTCCGTTGAAGACATTACCGAGGTAAATGGATATCGAATCGCTGCGACTAACTTTGGAAATCGGCGATTTCTGGCAACGGAAACGACGGTTTGTTCGGCGCACCGAAACTGTCGCTTACTTATCTCCGCGACGTTTCGGTTGGAAATAAATGAGCGAGGGCCGAGTCTGTATATCGAGTTAAACGCGTGGGACCACGAGGTATGTAGACTCGTTATAATATACCTGACGACAGCTGCACAGCCTCGAGGTACCGAAAGTTGTTCGGTTGCCTAGATCGAAGAATCTATGATTTTCGGTACGCGGAGACCATCGTGTCCTCGTATATTTCTTCGTACGGAACGGTGTTCTCGAGATAACGATAATAACGAGGGACGTGAAATATTACGTATCGTACTGTTATTCGTATACTTTCCTGGACACGTGGCGCGTTTACTGTAGGGCGGGAGGCCGGGGCGGGAGAAAAACCCGCGAGAGAAATGTACAAATATTTGATAAGCCGATCTGGAACGGGATCGGGTTGGACAACAGACGTAACCGAACTGATTCTCTCCCATGTCCACGCAGCGATATGCTGGTATGCGGAGTGATCGCCGAGGCTGACTTCACGGTTCCCAGATGTCCGACCGGGAACAAGCGATGGAATGCGATGGTTCCAGCCGGTCAGTCGAAACGGATATGACGGAATGGTATGATCCGCGGCTGGCGACAAAACGCTCAGCGAAGTTGTGTATAAAAATTGAAAGTAAGTCGTCGCACTCGTCGATTCGGTGGTTCGCCGATCGACGCGCAGCTTCGCGGGTGAGTCGGGTCGACGAAGGACGTGCAAGCGAAGCTGGGTGATCCGGGGCCCGAGTGTCCGGTGTCCGTTGAATGAAATTCTCCCCATCGTCGCGAAACTCGGCGGTCAGCTCGCCGTTCTCCGCGCGCGACAGTCCTGCCATGCATGTGGAGAGAGCATGACCTTGGAACGCGTCAAAGGTAACTGTCGTTCACGAAAGGTTGAAAATCCTTCAACGTCTAAAATTATGTTTGATACTGGAGCATCGGAGCGGCGAGATTCGGATGATGAGCCGTATTCATTCTCAGCGCGGAGATGCTTTTGTTGTACCATTCGTCTTCGGCCGACATACCTGAAAGCAAACGTGAAGAGAGCGAGGAATCAGCAACGGCGCGACGGAAACGAACGATTATGGCTACTTCTGGTGTTACTTCTCGCGACGGATCCGTCGCCTCTCCCCGGTACCGAGGGGGGCAGGGGTAAAAAAAAAACGGGGCCGAAGCAACGGACTCGACGAATTTCCGATGAAAATAGTCACAATTATCCGCTGTTTCAAAAGGATCCGCCGATTAATTTTTCTCTTTCCCCTCGCAGTCCAGGTGATTGAGCTCGTTATCTCCTCGAGAATCGTTCCGCGATGGGGTTCGCGGCAAAAGTAACGGAAGGATTCGATCAAAATGCGAGAAGTGGAGAACGGAGTCGGGGAGGACGAAAAGAGTTCGAGAGGCGGTTCGGTAAAACAATCGTCGATCGCGTTAAAGCGTTAAATCGTTAAAAGAAGTTTATAACTCTACGGGACGAAGAGCCGTAGAGTTGGAAGGCAATTCGCGAATAGTCTTGATTCGATTTAAAAGCGATATTCCATCCCGCGACGGAAATGACGTAAGACGGTGCTCGAGCGGAAATGGAACGTCTTGGAGCGAACGTCGCCGCGTCTCGACGACGTTTACGAACCCGCGCCATTTCCGGTCGCGTTTTTATCAAATCATTCGATAATGGCAGAGGTCAGCCGTTAAAATCACCAGAAAATCGTTGCCTCGCCTTTGTCATACTCATCCCGTCGCGCGCGACTCAACCGCCAAACAAGGCTCAACGAAATTGTTAAGGAAAAATCACGAAATTGGAAAACTCCGCGTGTTTTTCCGACGAATCGTTTCGGTTCGTCGATTTTTTCTCGATTTTCCAAAATCAAGCGCTACCCTCGCCTTGATATATATATATATATTACAGCGTTTCGTGTCAGACGACTCTTGACGGAATATTGCTCTAAACATGTAAAAAAGAATTCTCACTACAGATGAGCTCCTAACTTTAATTCCGACTACTCGCTAAATGTATTTGAAATTTCGACATTTGATTTACACGTAAGTCTTAATTTTGTTCTTACCAATTATCTATAACTGATATAGATATAATTTATCTCGGAAACTGAGAACTCTACGGTTTAGACGTTGTGAATCTTTTTTGTAGACAATTGAATTTTCAACAAAAAAGTACTGATATAGTCTTGCGGCAAAGCTAATGGTTCGCGAGAAAAAACGAAGAAACCATGAAATTTGGTAAAAAATCGAGTTTAAGATTTTTTATCGGTGCCACGGTTTATGGAAGGTTAATCAGCGGTGAGCACTTTTAAAGAGCAAAGATTCCTTTATAATTTCCGCCTATGACCAATAGAATAACGTAAAATGCCGCGAGCGAGTATTCGGAATTAAAATTAGGAGCCCATCTTTAGTGAGAATTGTTTTTCGTATAATTAGAGTAATATTCCGTCAATGGAGCGAGAAAAAATGGCGTCGTCTGACACGAAGCACCCTAATATACATACTAGACATACATATATATTCTTTGTGACGAATAATCATTCCTATTTCCTCATTCAACCGAGAGCGGAAAACCAGTTTTATCTTTCATATTCAGCCTTGCGATTGACAGTTTTCTCAATGATGCGATTAGCCATCGACTCGATTGAATTTATTTCACGAGCCAGATCTTTTCCTACAAATCGTCGATTAGGTTGGAAAAAACCGTCACGCGTAATTTCTCGTAATTAATTTTCGGAAACAACGTTCCCATCGATCCTCTCATTTGCTCATGAACTTATTTTATTACGTTATATTATAATAATGACGTTTTCGTTTTTTTCCGTTTTTTTCGAAATAGAGAAATCGTTTCCGTCTCGTTGCTGAGATTTTTTTTACATTTTTCAATGAAATCGATGGAAAAAATAATAAATCCGGACGTCTCGTTGCAACGCGATCGCAACGATTTTGGGATTCCTTTGATCAGTTTGCCTGCTTTGAGTCGAATTTCGCGAAAAATCCTATTCCGCTCGCATTTTGGTTCTCCGGGAAATTGTCGTGGAAATTCGAGCGTACGAGTGACAGGCTCGACGTTGATTACCTCGCGGTGTGAAATTCTGGTATAAATCCACCGGACGTTAATTATTATCGGAGACAGTTGTTCGTTCGCTCGATATGTATGGACTCGATATATTTTCCCGCGCGTCGTTCGATTCTGCTTGTACTTTTTCTGGCATGCCAAGGCCAAGGGGTCGGTTGAAACCATCAAGCGTTTGCCACGAGACACGGTGTTTTACTTTCATAAAAGCGGCTGACCGCCGAAGCGGGCTCTCTTCGTGCAAACGAGCCATTAAATTCTGATGGTATCGTAAAAAATTTACTAGCCTCCTTTCGTATGGTTAAATTGGTTTTCAAAACTCCCCCTCTCCATATTTTGCCCGCGGAACGTGACCCGATATTTCCGTTTCCGGTCTCCTTTTTCGTTTATTTTCTCCGTCTACTATCACTAAACCGTCACTAAACGTGTAGTACTTTCGCGTGACGCGGAGTTCGTTTGCTTCACCAAAAATTATCGAACGTTGCAAGAAAGAAGCTCGCGTTTTTATTTCGAAACTCACGTGCGAGCGAAGCCGAGCATTTTTGTTCTGCGTGAGAATTCGCCGACTCGAGAGAAAATCATTCTCAGCTAAGTAAATACACGGTAAAAAGTACACGGTTCAATTAGTGTTATCCGAACACGCTCCGTGTGTCGTGCTGCAGATCCGCGTTAAGAGTAACACAGTTCTGTGTTAAAAGTAACACGAACCAATGTTAGAGTAACATCTAAAAAGTCTTACTTTAGTATCAAATAACATTTTCGCGTGTTGAGAAATGTAGAACCGTGAGAACAACGCTAACGATTGTGTTGGATCAACCCACTAAAATGTTCACGCTTTGCAGAATGGCGGAAAAATTCTTTACCGTGTATTTACGGTGAGCCAGGAAGGTTTGATGAGTAATCGCGAGGATGAAAGTTAAAAAACAATTCGGTTTTACGAGCTAGACGTTACTTTCGGAAAAACGTCGCGGGCGGAAGACCCAAATACCGTTTGGCGCGTCCGTACGAACTCGCGAAGTCAGAAGCGCAGGGCGGTGGATAAAATCTACGAATAAGCCAGGGTCACGCAATTGTATCGAGGAACACGTATCGAGTCGGGAATAAACGGGACCAATGAGACTTCCGACGTCTTCGCGTTCTCAGACTAACGAGCGGCGTGGTCTCACTTACCCATTGTGTCCTGTCGCATCCCAGTGACCGCGGACATGTTCGACGCGGTGTGCGACATCGAGAAGGGCTGCGTCATGCTCGGATACGAGGTTGTGCCCATCTGGAAAGAAAACATGGTTACAATGGTTTCCTCCTCCGTTTAATTTGCCAGCCTTTTTTCCTCTCTCTCTCTCTCTCTCTCTTACTCTCCCTCTCTCTGTCGGTCTCTGTCTCTCTCTCTCTCTCTCTCTCTCTCTCTCTCTCTCTCTCTCTCTCTCTCTCTCTCTCTCTCTCTCTCTCTCTCTCTCTCTCTCTCTCTCTCTCTCTCTCTCTCTCTCTCTCTCTCTCTCTCTCTCTCTCTCTCTCTCTCTCTCTCTCTCTCTCTCTCTCTCTCTCTCTCTCTCTCTCTCTCTCCCTCTACTCAGAGACTGTTTTCTGATTATATTCACCGTGTGCAGCTTTTACGATCACGTTTACGACCCGTTGCGCGACGGGGTTGGTGCTCGCCACCATCTTGGCATCGGGAGGCTCTTACACGGGACAAGTTGACATATTTATTGAAGACGAGACGAGTTTAAGACCGTCCAGATTTTTCAACGAACGCAACACGCCGCGGCGTCGTAGAGTAGTAAAAAACGCGGCGTCGGTACCAACTCTTTTGCGAACACGTTTCGCGTACTCCTTTATTTTCCTTTCGCGGAAATGCGCGTTACGTGAAAATCAACGCGATTCCACGCCGCCAACAAAATCGCAAGCCTCCTTTCGGTTGGTAGATTCGCGCGCGATTCGTTTACACTGTCGTTACCGTTCGTTACCAGCGTTAAGTTTTTTCACGAAACTTTGTATATTTAAGCCGAGAGCTACGGGCACGCGGATAGATTTGATGCGGGGCAAATTATTCGCTCCCGATTAAATTGGTAGGCATTTGCTAATCCGTCCGGCCCAACTAATCACTTCAAATGCAATTTAATTCGATCGACCGAGAATCGTTGCGCGGGATGCCGAATACCCGATTGAAATCCGACTGCCTAATAGCGCAGCATACACACACACATATGCAATTTCTACCCTGATTTCGAATGTTCGTAAAGTCGTGAAAGTGGTGAAAATACGATGACTTTTTTTTGCACTGTCGACGTAGTTTTCGACGCTCGGATCGCTTACCTGCGGGTAACGATTGATCCCATTGATCCCATTGTGCGGATGTGGATACGGCTGATAGCCCCTGCCACCACCGGGATAAATATTGCGCATCATCGCACCTTGGCAGGCTGGTATCGGTGCGAGAGCTTTTTGCAACTGTTTCTCTTGTTTGCGATATTTCGCTCTTCTATTCTGGAACCAGACCTGTGGAAAACACGGCGGCGTGTTGATCATTGCGGAATACATTGGCAACACCATAAACCCGCGACGCGACCAAATATCATCGCCCGCGTACGCAGACTTATCGCTCGGGACTGTCCTGCTCTAGCAGCACGGAACGCAGGCTGTTAAACCAGCTCGGAGCTACTTTTGCGAGGGTTCAACGTTCCTTTATCCTCTTTCTGAACCATTAACGCGTATCAGTGCGTATACAAGTTCGCATGTTCAGGCCACCGGTTATTTTTAGTACCTACCACGAGTTACGCACGGGTCAATAGTAAGTAACCTGACTACAGTTACGTATGAGTTGAAAATTCGAGTTAGACAATTCGCCACCATTTCCTCGCGCGTTTCCATCGAAAGCACAAATACTTATGGAAAAACGCTACAACGAGGCTAACAACACGGCATCTATAGCCAGAGATTGGTTGCGTGAGGCTTTCTCGCAAAATCCGCATCCCTACGAGGCGCCATTTATCCTTTCTTCGCAAATGCACAACGCGACGTTTTTTAGGCAACGCGCGAAGTCTGTGCCCAGGTTATGGTACCTGCAGTCTACTGGTACCGCAGTTCGCCAGTACAGCCAGACCATCGAGTCGGGGGTCCAAGTACGTAGAGAGCAGAGTAGAAGTGATCGGTAGTGTTGGTACTTCGGTGGAAACGGCGATGCGCGAGAAAAGTGAATGGCTTTTGACAAGTTTCGATGCTATGAGAGGATAGCTTCGTAGTCGACTGGTCGTCGTTGCAGATTTAATCGAAACGCGATTTTTTTTCTCCAATCCGTGGCGTAGCGCATTGCTACTTATGGTAGGTACGCGATGGGTAGAATCCGAGGGTAGAATCGCGCGAGAAGGTGCGCAGAGGGCGTAGACAGGGAATGCACAGGTTTTTGAGTGAATTTTTCATGTTTCGCCATTTTGCATTCCGTCATTGCTGTCGTATCTAGGCGCGACCAACGTCCCATCGAGGCTGAAGTAGCAACGACGGAGCGACGCCAGGATGCTGGAGCGACGAGGCCTAGCCTCGCTCCATCCGCCACCCCCGAAACAGAAAGGCCTGCGGCTTTTGCGGGGGTGGCTGTGACGTCACTTCTGGGACGTGATTCGTCCTTCACACAGGCAGGAACGCAGCTACGACGAGTCTCATTGGCTCGCGCGTTTTATCGACATTTCCACAGCGACAACCAAGAGAACATGGCGACCTCGCCACCATCCCTCGCGCGAGCGCAACCGACTTCCCGGAAAAATGCAATCTCCTCTCTTCTATCGCGAGTATTTCTCTGCAATAATCTAGCCTACCTACTCTCCGTGTACCGCGTGTACGACGGTCACTGTGCATTTACGCGAAGCTCGCTTGACGCGCCCCACTCGGTCCGACCGTATTGCGAGCAAATCGAAAGATCGGAGTCGAGTTTCAGGGTTGCAAAAATGTCCAGAGTCCAAAATTTAATCTCGCATCGACGGCTTTACCGAATAATACACTTGACACGAATAAAAGCTCCATACACATTTTTTCTTGATAAACAAGTTTCGCGTTCGTATCTTAACGTATGCATTTCTGTTATGTTTCAAAAACGAACAACAGATCTCGGTTACTTATAGAATTATATTACGCTCAAAAAAACGTAATTACCCATTGATTATGCACTTGAGAATAAGTGGCGCCAATATTCAGCGGGTTAAACGAAGTACAACATTTTTTGGCGTTAGTCAGTCGTGATGGAATCGAGTTTGGTGCTTTTATTCCAGGGAATATTCTGTTGTGGCTTTTATCGAGACAACAAGGTTTTTTCCTATTATTCGTTAGAGCCGTCGACGTATTTTGCACGTAACGCTTGATAAGTTTTTGTTTTCAGATTTCCGGAGAACGGACTGCGCGAGTTAGTTGGCCTTGCGAGATCGAGTGGCTGCTAGACGCGATCCGTGGTCCGAATCCAAGTTTTCGACGTTTCGATTTCAGCCGAAAGTTATTTGATAAGTAAAGAGGGTAGAAACATTTCCAGACGTTCCACGCGACAAGCTCAGGCCGGACTGAGCTCGGCTAATGGAATTGAAAAGTTAGCGAAACGTCGGTGAGTACAGCAAGTTCGTCGATATATCTGTTTCCGATCTTTCCCGTTGAAAAAGCTTCGGTAATGAGAAATCCGAAAATTGGCGAGTATCCTACCGGTTGCAGGCGTAGTTTAGTTTCGGAAAAACTCTACATTGAAACGAGACTGCGATCCGACGTGGATCTTCGGCGCGCGGGATGCGGATGCACGGGTTGGGCGTGATATACCTACAAGACTCGTGCATTATCCTGCGTTGTTGCATGAAAGTTAGAGAGAGAGTGGATCTTCGGAACGTGAGATTACTTGAAATTGTATACCTAGCGAGCGATGGAGAAAAATTGAAGTACAACGAGTCAACGTATAGAGTCCGGATAATAGGTACCTACGCCCACCCATCCTTCTTCAACTTCCTCTCAACATCGCGTTTCTCTTTTATTTGCGCTTGTAGGTGCTTTTTGAGAACATGCCTTCCACGTCCCTTAAGGCGCTTCCGAGACTAGAAAGCTAAGAGTTCCTAATTCAATAACCATGCTCTCTTTCGCTTTATCGTTCTCTCTCTCTCTTTCTCTCCCAGCCCGTCTATCTGTTTCGCTCGTTCGCCGTCTCTCCGCTTCGGTTGCCCCCGGAAACTTCGCGGGAGCGAGCTCCTACTCGCATCCTCGACGGTCTGTCACTTTGATGAAACTGCGAGTTTGGAAAAAAAACTTTTTGCTACGACAGTCGAGATCTGCTGGTGTACATCCTCGTAACACCGTTCGTCAGTCTATAAAATAGCTACCAACCGTTGGATCACTCGTTACTTGGATGGATGCGCAACCAAGCGAACTTCGCTACTCGCGGCACCAATGTTGACACGCGGAATCTTCGAATAGAAAGTCTTTGAAAAATGTCTACCTATCGGTGGTTGCTTTCGATGGTTTAGAATTTTCAAAAAATTATTTTTTTTTGAAAAAAAGGCTGTTTGAAATCCTAGGAATACGTCAAATTTTCCGGCGCTAGAGCTCTCCTTAACTGTTAACCGATCGAAGCTGATTGAAATGTAACGTATCGGCTCGGTTCGTCGGGGTATAATAATTATTTGGGTGGGAAAATAAAAAAGCTACGAGTCCAAATACGGCTAGGTTCGAAAATGTTGTAAAAAGTAGAAGAATTTTCGGAGATTTTCGCAAAGAATGGCGTTACGTTGTTACCATTTTATTCCCAATCATACCGATCAGATTTTCTTCCCTGATATTTATCACGTGATTCGCGGATACGAGTTTTGGGGGCGAAATATCGCGGGACACCCATGTGAAATTGCACGTAGTTGGCGATGGATTCCGAGGAGGGGTGACTCGTAGTTGCGCGGAGGGAGAGGATTCGTCGGTACGCCTGGTTCGTTGCGAGGGATCGAGCGAAGGCCTACGCGAAAGTAAGGCTCCCAAGGCTTCGGGGGAGGAGGATCTCTCGCGTAACGTTGAGACCAACACGGATCTATCTGGGGTGGAGAAAATCTAATTTAAAATGGCGGCTCAGATATAATGGGAGCCTCCGGTGCTATGTCATTCCCACGTCTTCGCGTCTTCGTATCTTCGAGGAGGAAGGTATACCGTCTTCGTCACCCATCCCCTGCGAAAACTCGTCTCAACTTTGCCACTAGCGTACAACACACACAATCTCATATCCACGTGACACCCTCGCACGTAGGTAGCGCGCGCATCCCTCCCTCGTCGCGTACGCGAAACAGAAAGGGAATATCTTAATGCAATGATGAATTTTCCCAGAGTCGACGTCTCCACTTTTTTCTCAACTTCGTCTTCTCACTTTGTGGAAATCAACGAGCAATCTCCAGGGGTACGAAACAAGCGATCGCAACACGTATCACGCGTTTCATTTGCGGTATCCCTCATCTTCGGGATGGTTTTCGTATTCGGTAGATATGTTTCGATGACAAAAGTATACCAATGCGTGTATCTACCGACAATAAAGCAGGATACGAAGACTGGTGGTAGATATCGAAAAGTAAATGGACGAGAAACGTTGCGTACATATTTCCACGATCGTTGACCTTCGTAGAGATTAGCGGCTATGACATATACAGGTGATTGTCCTCTCCTTGGATTATCATCTGATAGCAGTTTCGCCTTTATTTCTCTCTTTGGATCCGGGATCCAAACATCACAATGCACGGTCACATTCCCGCGAATAGAAGAGGCGCGAAAATTACCACTCGTAATTTGTCGATGCGCCCAAGCGGTATGAAAGGTTTTGGGACGCAACCAACCCAAAAGTTCTGGAGTCAGCTGCGTAATTCGCGGCTGGGTCGACGAATTTTTCAATTATAACGAACACAACACTTGCCGTGGAAACGGGGATGGGATGAGGAAATGGAAAGGAATCCGTGGCATTTTCGTGCCTGTTTTGACGTTCTCCCAGCGAACGGAAGACATCGGCGAAAGGTACGGACTTACGACGCTTTGTGCATAGTTTATATACCGGCGGACTAAAAGCAGACCGCGTTTTACTTGGCATCGGAGTTTAACAGGGTTAAGCCATAGCGGTTGCTGGGCTTTTAACGCAAACAACGCCCTGAATTATATATCAAACGACTGAAACGCAGGCGAGATTGCTGCCTGGTTAATACGTACCGCTCAAAGTGTAGCGCGACACTTCTACAAAATGCAAAGGGAAAGGGCGGTTGCAAAACTCGAAAGAGGACTAAAATTGTACACCAACGAATCGTTTTCGAAAAATTGACGCATACGACATAGATGAGAACATCATCGTTCCCTTCATTGTTGTCTAGGTGTATATTTCATCACGCATCGTTCACATGATTTTTGTGCTACCTATTTTTTACGTTACTCCTGTACCCTTTTTTCTGTAGTTTTTTTTTTTTTTTCTAGCGAATAGTCCAACCCTGCGATAGTCACAGCGTTCGCCCAACGCGAGGGGCATCTTGGCCGACAGTTGCGCCGTAATCAAATTTCACCACCCCAAAGCGTCTTTGATTCAATTAGGCGTGAGTCACAGGCGAAAAGACGAGCACGCGTGTACCACGCACGCGAATTCTTTCGCGGCTCCCGCTAACGAGGACCGACAGTTCTTTGAAATGGTACGTACGCGGGGAAAACGGTTTGCTATATCCGTATACGAAAACGATGCTGCAAGGGAAGAGAAAAACGGCAGAAGCGCGTACATTTTGTTGTCGTTTGTCCCGTTTCTACGCTCGGCGTCGTCGTCGAATCACGAGGCATCGCTCATATCTACACCAACGTTCTCGGAATCAAGAGCTATATCGATTCTCCCCATCTTTGTTCAGTTTTCAGACAAGTGTTCTCCGGACGTTGATCCGGTAGAGAAACACGTGCGAGAAAACGGATACCAAAAGTGGCATCGATTCCAGATCGGAATTCCGTCGGAGGAAAAACCATCAAACGGCATCGATGATCACGAACGATCATCTTTGATTTGTTGGGAATGTTTTGTACCTCTCGCGTGTCGCGATTGATTTGTTTTTTGCAATCTCGAGCACGCTCGCAACGGTCTCGTCACTCCAGCAGTCTCGCTGTCCGAGTTAGTTACGGTGATCCGCTTATTGTTAGCGCGTTTGCATTAACACGGTTCAGCACTCGACGCCGGGAACTTTGGCGCATTTTTCCGACCCAGTTGAAAATAGACGACTTCCGCGACGAAAAAGATCCGAAGCGGCGATTAAAAATTGGGGCGAGATCATTTTTTGCCAATGTTTTCAGCGCAGACACGTGATGCTGCAGCAATAATCGGCGAACGATCTTCGCGAGCCACGCGCGTAACTATTTAATTCGATTGCCGTGGTTCCCAGCTCAACTCGAAGAGCTCGACCGTTCATTGTTCCGCGACAGACGTCGGGAATTGCAAAATCGAGCAAGAAATTGTCACGTGACCTACCTGAATTCTTGCCTCGTTGAGTTTGGTGCTCCGCGCCAATTCCTCTCTGCAGTAGATATCCGGGTAGTGAGATTTCGCGAAGGCTGACTCCAACTCGGCGAGTTGTTCCTGCAAGTCGAAGATTAGAGGGGATTCTGGGTGAGAACGATTCCGAACGGAATTTCGATCCGGAATGTTGTTACGGTGACTCGTATGAAAATAGTTGGTACCTGCGTAAACGTAGTTCTGTGACGACGACGGGCAGGTGTTGGGCAGCTCGCAGTTGTTGGCGTGTGACCGATGTGAGGACTGGACGCGCAGGGTTCCGGTTTCAACTTTTTGAACGCTCCCTCCGCCCCTGAAACGTGAGATTTTGCACTCGTTGCCGGCATGTAATTTCAACCATTTTTTACGGCATCGAACAAGTTGCGTAACTTTTCGTACATCGCTATATTTTCACTGTAACGAATCCTAACAATGCGTCGAGAAAATGTTACGTATCCTCGATAACAACAGCCGTCGATATATACGATAACGAAAACGATCGTGAAAATAATTGATACGTTCTCTCTTAACTTCTGTCATGTTCCGTCCGACTTCTACCCCAAGCCCATACAAAGTTAAATAATGGGCGACCGCTACGTAGGTAACTTGTTGTCCGTTTATGGCATTCTCTACGCGTGAAAAATATTTAACAATATATTATGCAACAACCGGCCAACAGTCTCATTTGCATAAATATCCGTACGCTCGACGATCCTTTCTTTCAACGATCACGAAATATCACTGGCTTCTTGTCACCCACACGAGTACTAATCGTAGATAAGTCGACCTTCAGCCCACCATTTGTCAAATATTTCTCTAAAAAGGCTCTCGAACATTTGCCTTAGATGCTACTGAGATGAATCGCAATTGGTGAAGTTTTAAACGTTTGAAGGTACTCGAGGCTTTCATCGTGAGATTATGATCTGAACGGTTAGCCAGTTGGGAGAAACCATAATTGGGCAAACCTTTTCACACCACGACGGCTAAGGTTAACGCGGAGGTCGCGTTTAATTAAACCTACCCGATTATAACAACAAGCATGAACACGATTAAGTTTCTGAATACGACTAACGGTAGAGGAGTATGAAGAATAAATTGAGTGTCAACCGGGGAAGACCGTGAAGAAATACATGGAATTGCACGTCCATTATGGTTAGATAGATGTAATATGTGCGTGGGTGGAACTCGAGATGCAAACACCTCCGCGTGCCGCGTTCCAAGTCGTCTCACAATACTCGGAAACGGGCTGGACAATGGCCTTTAGATAACCATAGCCAACATAGCTATTGTCTGATCGCAGATGCCCGTTTCTTCATAAACAACGGTTACTTCCGACTCGGAGAAACGTTACGTCTTTGAAAGAAACCGCCTGGTCTTGAGTTATCGTTGATCTCTGGAGATTTCAGCTAGCATCACAATTTTCCGTCCGAATCGACTGCACGAAGGCCTTTTCGCGTGTTGCTTGTAGAGATAACAATGGCAATGCGTTCGAGTCCAGGAGCTGATCTCAACGACTAAGGTTACGAATGATGTCGCGATCGTTGTAATTCTCGTTTAACGAATGCATTCTTTCCAAATCTTCGCATCTCGAAGTGGCCTCAACGTCTAGCTTAGCTCCAGGATCTCTTCGGCTTTACGACCAGACGGGGTAAACGTAGCCAGCGAAGTCCCTCGCACTATACTAACTTGGTTATCGTACTAATGACCTAATGATATTACATGGTAATTCAATGTTCAAGGATGAATACTGTCCACTTTACATAGCTATCTTGCCCAGTTCCCCAGTTACCTAGTGTTCGATGCAACTCGGTCAAGTTCGTCGCACCTTCTTATCAAGACCGATTACATCTCGAGTCTCACGGGAATGATCTTACGACGAAAAGGTTACTACCAAGAAGACTAACTTTTCGTCGTACGGGCAGTTGTGGTAATAATCGAGATTGGTAGAGCGCATCGTTACACTGTCGTGGAATGCACCGACGTAATCGATGTAGGTATCGAATTTATGGGACCCAGCTTTACAACAGTTTCATTTCTTATCGAGATCTCCCCACCGAGCGGATATTTTCCTTTGGGACTAGAATTCGTTGATTCGGGGAAATAGTCCCGGTTCGTTATTTATTAACGCTTGTAAACAGCATATCTACGGTTTAATCGGTACCTTCGTGATTTTCTTTTTTTTCCCTAAATCTTCTCAGATATTCACCCCTTGGAAATTTTCGAATTCTACACGCTGAGTAGCTCCCGACGGGACACTCTCGAACTTTTGAGGACAGCTTCAAAGCTACTACTCTCTTCACGCTCTACAACTTTCGTCCGTTGCACGTTGAAGTGGCCATCTGCCGATCATCAACCAGTCTGCCTGCCGCCGAAGTCCCTGCGCTAACGCCTCCGCATCCTTCGCTGCTACTGCCGCTAAATTGGCGACGATTTTAACGAGTTGTCAATTTTGAAAGGTTTCCCCATTGTTGTCGGATGCTTTTCACGTTTGGATTACAATTACCGGCTACAGAGGCTGAGGCGTCGAGCTTGGATTGACAGATCTCGTAGAATCTGAACGTTAGGAATTCAGCTGTTTGCTACATCCTATTCGCATCTGCGACGAATCATTATTACCGAGGTGTCTTGCAATTAGCGAAATGATCCGCTAATTGGAGAGGAAATAGTCGGAAAGTGATTAAATGATAATCTAGTCGTTGGCGATGTACAGGTAGGCAGGTTTCGGGATTTCCAGGCATAATCGCCCGACGGACCAACCACTTTTCTTACGGTTCGCGGAGAGGATCCGGACACTTCGTCGTCAATTGGCAAACGCGATTTCGGTCCGTTTTCACTCGCCGTGAACTGCGAAAATATGCAAATTCGACTCCGTCGGGACCGCGAATAATACATGCGGAAGGTGAGCACGGTTGGTTTGCAGGTAAAACCCTCTCCGTCTTTTCGCGTGGCCTTTCATCCCGCAAATCCCTCTCGAGATATCTCTACGTCTGGGCCGTGAATTTCATCGTCGTTCCCTTCCTCGTATCGGGCCAACGATGCCGACGTATCGGAGAAATATGCGAAATCGAGAAACGGGGCTGAAGATGGTTGAATCGCGGTGCATCGTCCAAGCATCGTCGCGTCTACCGGATGAATGCGGGGGGGATGAAATAATAGTGGAAATCACCCTTCGTACACGGGCACAATAATATCTTGGACTCGGTGTCGCTGATGACGCGCCGGGTGACCGCTCGCAGTACTCGTGCTGCTAAGCCCCCCTAAAGCCGTCCCATAAGCGCACCATAATGGACCGGAGAACAGGTACTACCATATGTCAACGCGTCATCGGCATTGACGAAACACGAGAACTTGAAGGGGCCACAACATATGTAGCCAAAACTCAACAAGCGGAAAATTCATCTGCTTTTCAACGACGCGTTGCCCATTTTCGCGAGTATCACTCTACTACTACTACTGTCTCCTCGCTCTCCTAGTTGGGAGTTTCCTTTACCCGCGACCTTCGAGATTTTCATGTCCACGGAAGAGCAAAATTCTCGTCGTCGAATTCTCCTAGAAACATTCTCATTCGGCTGCGGGGATACCGAATTCGTACGAGTTCACTGCAGCAGGACTTACCTACGGTTGTAGTGGCGCCAACGCTGTTCCGACCCGGTGTCGCTGCTGGGGTCGGTGGGCTGGCTTCTAAGCCCTGATGAACTCCGTACAACCCAAAGTCCTGCTCGTTGGAACTGGTACTGCTACATTTCCGTTTCTCTTGGTTGTGATTCAGATGAAACGAGTCGTTTTCCACGAGGCCAACGCCGAGTAGACCAAGATTCGGCCTCAACTCGTCCATGAGTTTGTTTTGACCGCAATTCGCAGCGGAGAAATTTAGCTGCCTGCTGAAAATCGCTGGGAATATGTTGAACTGCTGATGATCCAAGCTCAGAGCTGTCGTGGAAAGGGAGCTGCCAACCGAGGAACCCACAGAACCTACGCCGCCACCGGGGCCACCACTTCCTGACAAATCGTTAGCCAGGGTGATGCCGGGGTGACCTTGAGGTCTGCTTAGAGTCAATGGATGTCGCGAATCCGGCTTACGAATTCATTGTTTTCTTTCCGACCTTTCTTCGATGAGCGACGAGCCGTGGGGAATTCGAGTGGAACCGAGTAACCCGACTTGGGGATGCAGCAACGAGCACAGACTCGACACTAAGCAGCAGACTATTGTCCTCCTGGTAACTTTCACCTCGACCAAATATTCGCACTACCAGACTTTATCCGACATTCAACTCTTTCGATACAGTTCGGTCAATCGGTACAATCGACGTCACGACAAGTAGATTTTACGTGGCATTGGCACTAGGTTTTAATCCACGAATTCACGGATTTAACGCTTTTCGTAACTCGTTCGTATCACTTTGAAAATTGTTGTTTCGCGCAGAACGACGCGGGACCGGATGTGGACCTCGAAGAGCAAGGGATGCGAGCTTCCCCTCTGTCGATGCTCAGCGCCAGCACGGGACGACGGTACAGTTTCGGAGGGCTCGAGAGATCCCGAAGCGTCTTCGCGTCTCGTTCTTCTTCTTCTTCTTCTTCTTCTTCTTCTCCTTCGGCTGGTGGCTGCGTGGGCAACGAAGGGTGCGTAAACGAAGATCTCTCTCTCTCTCTCTCTCTCTCTCTCCGTTTCGATCCTCCCGCAGGTCCGTTTATCCTTGTCCTCAAAACAGTTGCCGAAGAGTCATCGTAATCGAGCGAAAGTTAGACAGCATTGAAATGACCCAGTGCGAAGAAGTTAGCCTTCGAGATAAAATCGAATCGCGATCGAGGAGGTCGCCAGGGCGTCAGGTGGTTTGTCAGACAGAGATCAAATCGAGTGCGGCCTTGAAGTGAAATTCAAATCTTATTATTGCGGTTATCCAATTAGCCGGGGCCCGTCCTTGAAAATTCAAATATCGAAATAATTGGACAGAATGGCGCGAAGCGCGTAGGAGCGGGTAACCGTTCGATTCGAGTTCTTGTGGGATTCTGCCCGCGAAATGTCGTTATCCTGCTGACTTAGGGTTGCAGATGTGTGCCGGATACACCCTCGCCGGAGCAACATCCAGGACAACGATTGGTCCATCCGCAGAAGCGTTACCCTGGTGACAACCAATCGATAAGCTTCACCCACCGGAGCAACCCCTAGCATCCAAGATGGTGGTCGTCCAATGAAAATTCCTCGGCAAAATACCCCACTGTTGTTTTTTGTATCGCGAGGATAGGTTTTTGCAATTTTTACCTTTTTGCTCGTTTCTCTTATCTGCTTCTCTCCTCGCTTCTTTTTCTCTTTCATCCGCCGCCTTTCCCCCCGCGTCCGGACTTTGCTGTAACGTATATCCTCAACATCCGCGCGAGTTTCTACACACGCCGCGTTTCTACTCTCTCTCTCTCTCTCTCTCTCTCTCTCTCCCTCTCTTCCTCTCTCTCTCTCTCTCTCTCCCTCTCTCTATCTCGCTCTCATACACCGCGGTACTTTCAAGGAACGAACAGGAGCAGCAAAGCAACGCTCTGCAAATTCCACTTTCGCCGTTTGCTCCGATGGGAAAAAATAATTGTGGAAATTGTGGAAAATTTCATTGAAAACTTTGCATCAACCCTGGCAGTTATCGTTGTTTATTTTTCCGCTTACACCGAATTTCGTTTTCCGCCGAGTCGTGCTGGCGGACGGGATTTTTTTTTTCTGCCGACTCGGCCAAAAAGATATTTAGCAGCTCGAAAAGTTGGGGTTACGCAACAGATATTAGTCACGCGCGACAATAGAGCTGCACGTACGACCACGAAGAGTTTCTTTTTTTCACCTTTTCATTCGTCATGCCCAATAAAACGCCCATCGCGCGAGCCTCGCTCGCCGTCTATAATTTCCTCGCCTGTGCAATCGCTCCGTTTGTCGACGCGAGACGACAAAACCGGGCCAATTCGAAACCAAAATTACCCCATTGAGGTTTTCCATTGTCCTACAATTTAGCCGAATGCATTGTCCGCGCTCCAAGTGTTTCCCATGCACGATCGACTCTACTCTCTTCAACTCGCCTACTCGCCTACTCTCCGCGTGTGTCATCGAGATTGCATCGCGGCAACGAATCCACGAATTCCCGTCGAATCTCAAGATTCGGCGAGGCGTTTAATCCAACGATTTTTTCTCGCCCGTTGCTCGCGACGTCTCGGCACATCGTCGATGTAGTTAATCGATCACCGGCAACGCGACGCGCTAATTAAATCAAGTTGGAAAAAATATTCCGTCAATAACATTCCGAACGTAACGGAATAATAATGAACAAATAGCGCGAACCAGTCGGGCATCCGTCGTGCTCTTGAAAATTAACATATTCCGCAGCGTATAATCGTATTAATTGAATCGACGTCAATCCGTCGCGCGCGACCGTTGTTCCAGTCGGATAATTAGAGTCCGCGTGTCTTTCTCGTAATAAAAGGATAAAAGGAAGAGAAACGAACGTTCTTAGGCGATGTTAGACAGGAACGATGCTTTTCACTCGACGTACGAAACGATTTCCATATCGTAACGGCAAACCGCTATTTGCCTCTCGCTGCGACGATGGGGGCGTTTGATCTCGCTCGGAGAAGGGTTTGTCGCTGGTACGGGCGAGCGAGCCGAGATAGGAATCTGATCGGATCGAAGATATCTTCATTTGCGATCGACCATATGCAAGGTGTGCCTTATACGTGCACTTTACAATCCCTACGGGGATAGATTCACGAATGCAAATCAATCTATTAGTCACTGCCCACGACATACGAGCCACTTACTTACCGAAGGCTCGAGGTTAATCTCGTCCCATAATTCTTTGGCCACTGTTCCAACGACTCTTCTTTCTCCGATACTCGAATATCCTCTGATTTATCGCGCGCACTTTCGGAATACGCGACGTTTTCACTCCGACGAAATCTCTCGCTACCGCGACAGGGGACATCGTATTCGACGATGGTGATCCGTAATAGACACGGAGCTAACTCCGGCGTTTCTAGATACTATAAATCATTTTACGAACAACCCATACGACAACCCACAGTCCGATCCCTGTGTACTCGGTTTACCGATGGTAATCCGACTACAAACAGATTTCGTCAGCGTACACCTTGCTTCTCGATCTTCGATCATTGAAAAGATACGCGAGCATCGATGCTGTCGTTACCAGACTCGCGCGATCTCGAATTCATTTCTTCTGTGTTTTTTTTTTGCTATCTACTCCTTGTACCGCTGTAAACGTGGCATGAGAAAATGGACCCTTTCACGGAACGGTTTCGCCTCGCGATCTCTCAGAGCGACTGTCGCGTGTAAGGTCTTTTTCCTCTTCTCGCGGGGGTGTTTCCGGACATTTTGCAGCAGTGTTCGTTTCTAGCGTTTTGATATTCGTAGCCGAACCGAATTACTCTCGATTCCGCGCTCCTCGCCCCGATTCGACTCTGTATTCATTTCCGGTTCATATTGTCCAGCGAAGAACACGCGTCGCCCTTACAGCGGTACAAAACTGTTGGCCCTCCGCGTAGGTATATTCGCGGCAAGTGTGACAGATTTTGACCACGCCCCACCGATCTGTCAACCCCTGTTCGAGTCTACTTTTTCTTCCATCCCCACCTAGATCGCTCCGGCCCTCGGCAACGTCATCGAACACCTTCGGGATACGTCGTCCGACACTGTGCGCGCTGGTACAGCTTTGATCCGTTACCAAAGTCATCCCGATCCTGGAGTACCGATGAAATCGTGACTTTTCAAAACAACTACGCTACATCGGAAGACGCGAGGATCGCGATACCCGTCGAACCTCGAACAGTTCACGACTATGATTCATAGTCTATGAACACGTTCGAGTCGTCTTTCTTGGCTACCGACCTCGAAATCGCGACTTATCGTCGTGACTATTCCGAACATTTTTTCGCCTCGATATAATCCAGCTGAATTCTCTTCGTTCCATGGACAGGCGAGCCTAGAAATCGAACGACAAATATATCAGCGTGCGAACCAAACGCAGATACGTACGTGGCTCGACGTGCGCGCAAGGTATAATTTGCAGACTCGATGCTGAGCCGTTTTAAATCGTGTTACATATTTTGCCCCACGTGTTCAGAGGCGTTCAAGTCAGCAATCGTAGCCACGCGTTAGCAATTGAAACACGCACGCGACTCTAATAAAGCAAGCGTCAAAATATTGTGCCTCTCTCGAATAGGCCAATTTTGGTTACAATCCATACCACCCAGTGACGAAACGCCCTCGCCTCGCAACGCGTGATGCTTGGAATAATAAAATCTTACGCGGACGGTTTTTTTGTTTCCCGACAACTTGATCGATATTCAGCTAGAGCTCTGTCCACGTATCGCGATCAACGCATTTTTTACACGTGTCTTCATCGCGATCGAGAACAAAGGATTTCTACGACGACTAACTCCGTCGCGTGAAATTTCTTGCAAAACATCGATTAAACGGCGTCGCACGAAATCGTTTTTGCGAATCGCTTATGTAACTAACAACAACAACAACAATAATCATAATGATAACGATAATAGTATTAATAATGAAGATAAAAATAGCGTCCGAATACGATTCGCTGAACAGATACCGTTGACGAGACAACTCGAGAGTACCACCCGCAGCTAGTAGACGTTGCTGAGAGTTATCGAGTAAAAATTTCGCTGCATCGCTCTTCGTCGAGGAGCCGAGGCAGGTTCGACGATGTCTAATGGCCGGGTTAAAAACATCCCTGTTATTACGTCGAGTTATGGGCTTTGATCCGTGGACGAGAGATGGAACGAATCGAGCAGATTTTATATTTCGGCACTCCGTGATCGAAAATACGAGATCCAGATGTGACGAGCGTATAGGCCGACCTATTTAGATCGGCGAACACGTGTTTGTACGTACGTGTATTGCACGCGTAACGTACTACAGATATATATATATATATATATATCTCTTGTTGCCTTCACGCATTTACGTCGAACGAACTGATCGATTTTTGTTACACCTCTGCCGCCTCCGCGTCTTTCGCATCCTCCGGTCCTCCGGTCCTTCGTTCGCCTTGCACCATCCCTGGAATCACCCTCGTTCGCCGCCACCGGCGAACCATTCGGCGCTTCATCCTTCTTCCCTCGGCATCTCCTCTTTCGTCCTCCTTTTTCGCGTCCTACCTCTCTGTTCTCCAGCATCCGCCCGGAGCCATCGCCGCCTTCTCCGTCTTCGTCTACTCTCTATTGCTTCGTATCGTCGCCGCAGACCAGTTCGTTCGCCGAATCCCTCTTCGGTTCGCGCAGCACACCATCCGCGTCCCGGCGCTCCCGCGGGTAATCGGATTTGGCGTCGCTACGTTTTTGTTTCGGAGCAGTACGTGACGCTTCCGTTATAGGCGCCACCGTAAAATAGCGTAAAATAGGAAAAAACGAGAGCGAGACGCCGACAACGAACGGGAAACGATAACGAACGAGGAGAAACGAAACGGACGAAGAACCGTAGCGACAGACATGCCTGCTCCGCCATCAAATAACTTCGTTCGTCGAACGATGGAAATAAAAACGTTTCCTCCGCTCGAAATTCTCTCGAAGGATGAATCGATCCAAGCGATCGACGTATCGTGGTTAAAACTTTTTTTTAAAAAAAGTAAAAAAAAAAAAAAAAAAACCGTAGCACGTCTTCGGTAGGAGAAAGGAGTGCGAACTCCTTGTATTTAAAATCGCGAGATATGCAATAATCCTGGAATCGAATCTTTCCCACTTCGCGCGATCGTTGCTTCTTTTTATTTGATGGCAATACGTTATTTCCGGTCTAAATCGGAAACGAAACGAGAAAAAGTACGAATAACAACGCCTGGTAACACCCGTTAGATTTTACGTTTCTACATCGGTTGCCGGGGCTGACGACGGTCTCCGAGCTTCCATTAAAAAGTTGTTAAACGTCGCCCGACGGCACCCCGCGGCAAATTGGAAACTCCGTCACAAGTCTTGTTCGCCTGCTCGCCGGTTCTGCCTATATATTTATACGTACACGACGAGGGATCTATGTATAGCGTATCGGCAAAAATGTGTCTCCGTGTTGCGTTATGTGCTCGCGTATTGGACGCGATACGTATATATGTAATACGCATACATATGTATCTAGCTATATAAATATGGTGCGGAGGGGTTAACGTTGATAGTCAATTCTATCTAAAAGATGGCGATATCAACTTAATTATCCACTGCAATATTGTGATAAACGAGACCTAAAACACGAGGGCCACGTGCTTCGCTCGACTCGTTCGTCGGCCCGACGTAATTTTCTGATAATTATCCGAAATCTATTGTTTCCGAAGCGTTGAATTTGGCAGGCGAGGGGATATTTGTCGGGCAAAGCAAGAATATCCCCGTACGAGTTAGTATTCGTATGTTTGCAAAATTGCGGGTAAAATGCGATATGATGATCGGTAAATTTGCGAGCTATGTAGGTAGACGCAGGCACATACGTGCACGCAGGTAAATGAGATTTTAGCGAGTGCGAGGGGAGAAGAATCTGTGGCACGTGAAATGACGGTAGGGACATTTCGAATTCTTTTTCGCGCGAGCGTTGGGGTCAGCTTTCAGGGATAACAGGGTTAAGATAATATTTGAAAAATAACGTTGCTCTCAGTTGACGCTGGTCGAGCGTTTAAAATGGGAGTTTTTAACCTCCTTCTACAAACTCTCTTAGATGTATTTTTTAAAAAGCGTTCAGGAAAGCTTTGCCAGCGGACAAGCTTTTAAGGATTTTTCCACTAAGTGAATATTGGTCGGTTGGAGGGCATCGCGAATTTACGGATACTCGACCTTTCCGTACGAACGTTCAGCGTCAACGCGACGCTGTGAAAAAGTTTCTCCCATCGTTTTTCTCGATGTGATAAACTATGATATTATTTCATTTGCCGGATCGCGAAATTCCGCGGGTCCAATCCCCGATTTATCGATTTTCACCGACAAATGAGATTTTCGCTATATGTTATTCGTACCTAGGCTGTTAAATTCAATTTGAAAGCGCTGAATCGGAACATTTCGTTCGCCAGTAACGTAAGAACAGACGAATCCTGGCAGATTTTCTCTTGTTTCGCATAAACAAGTAGGATTGACGAGAATATTTGCGAATCGTTATACGTCGACGGCTCTCGACCGCGAGCTGGATGTCGATGAATAGGTAGACGGCGAGCCTAGGGAACGAGGAGACAGGATGGAGGTCGTGGGAGGCACACGGCGAAGCGTGCTTAACCATGTGGAAGCTATGAATATATTATTTGACGGGTAGTTTCAATACAAGTCGATCGGATAGCGTTACAAGCGTACTAGCCATGCTTTGCGCATCGCTTTGGGCAATTTTCATGCGTCAAACACCGACAGTGCAGTGTTGGGTAGGCGAACATGGAAAAACCACGACAGACTATACGCGAACAATCGATCAAGAATACGAGATCGGCGGTTGGATTTTTGCCGTTCAGATCGATGTAAATTGACAAAAGCTGGTAACATCTCGAGGAAAGCTCTCGGCAGGTGGGAACTTCGAACGTGTCGTGGAAACGAATTGGTAAATGGTACGCACGTTATTTTTCTTCATTTCCAGTCGAGTTAGATTTCTATCGCGGATACGCGAATGGATATGCTTCGGTATAACGAAGCTCAACATTTTCCGCCTCAATTTTGGGCGCATCAGTTAACCGGAAAAGGCCAATTTACTCGGACGAGAGAAAAAAATTTGAAAAGCTGAGTCGAAGACAATGCAATCAATGACGCGAAACCGCTGCTTGATCGTGTTTTCTGCTCGGTCGTTCGTATCGGACGCCGGGCAGAGCATACGGGGTACCATGAAGACCGCATGCGGCGATTTCGATGCATTTTTTTACCACCCACGAGCACGAAATGAAAATTGCAATTATTTTTTGTTCACCGCGGTAAACGGCATTCTCTTTCGCAATTGTGATCGAGTCAATGGCGAGTCGAGCGGTGATCGTGAAATAATTCGTACGAATTCGTCCGACTAGCTAAATCGCGAGTGTTGGCACCGTATTTACCTGTATTTTCGCGGAAACGCGAGAAGAACGGAGGAGATTTGATAATATTAAGTTTCGGATCGGAGCGAATTTAATTGCGGTGCTAAAAGAGGCAGATTTTTGGAAAATATTTCGCTCCTCGATCCCGGAGTGTCGGTGGAAGGGAAGTCGCGGTGGTTGGAGAAGGATCGGGGTTTGGAGGAGAAAATGGGAAAACATTGGTCTTTTGGATTGTGCACGCTATTAATAATCCTCCATCGAGATAGATTCGCAGAACCCAGAGGAACATCCTCTCCTGTACATTGTTTGCGGCTTGGAATCAATAAAAGCATAGCTTTAGGCTACGGTCGTTGGCATGGCAACGCGAGACCCATCCGCTGTGACTGCTCAAAAGTTGAGACCCGCCTACCGGAGGATCATCCGCGAATCGTCGAATTTGCAATGTGAAAAAAAGTGGCCCAAAAAAATAGGAAAAAACAAAAAAACATCGCGCACCGCGTTACGCGCGATCATTAACGACTGTCTTTAAAGTAGTTTGGGAGCGAGCTTTCGAGGCATACGCTGTATCCGGCGTCCCGTCCGAAATCTCGACACCAGCATCGTTTTTTTTTTTATTCTTCGTTTCCCATCAGATAAGATCAATTTTCCGGGTAACGAACTTCGGATACACTTCTATACATAGAAGCGTATATATACACTTCTATCGGTACCTCTCACCTCTGACGAACCGAAACCGACTGCATCGTATTTTTCCGTTTCACTGATTATTTGTCGCCAAAATAATTGTCAAATGGAGAGAAAAAACGAAACTTATTCGCGTAAGCCTAATTATACAAATTTCATTCGCCTATAGAAACGACGAGACGTGAGACTAATTTGAAACACAGACTCGAGCGACGTCAATTATTACAGAGCGAACGTGAAGACTGTCGAAGGCTTAAGAATGGATAGGTATCTACGCGACTCGAAAGAGGCGAACGAATGTGATTAGATAAAATAATCGATTCGTCGATTATTTTCCTATGAAAAGGATATCCGTCATCGTTGAAGGATTTCGCGAAAACCTCTTCATCGCACTCGACGTAATATATTGTATTTTTCTCTATTTCGCCTCATATCAACCGAACCGCGCTCTTCTTCTCGAATCCCACCAATTAAAATTCCTGACGAGTGTCCGCGCCGTAACTCGCGTAAGAACGTGGCTTCGCGATCTCGACGACTCATCTAATAAAAGTAATTCTCGCGGGATCTCGAGGATCTCAAAATTCAACGTGATGGGCGTGGAACCGTTTCGAAATCTACAATCGTTCGCAACGGTAACTTTTTTTTTACCACTCTCCATTAATTCGGTCCTGATCGAACAGTTTGCAAAACTATTCGCGGTCACTACAAACGATATACACGCATATGTATGCGTATAGTCGAAAAAATCTACCTAATGAATATTTATATGTTGAGAAAAAGGGAAGAGAGCGAAGGTTCCGCGATTGATGGTTTATATGCCTACGGGAATATTTGTTGATCTATGAAATTTCATCGATTTGTCAAGGTACATATAATCTTAGCCGTTCGTATACTGTGAAATTAATTCCAAGAGTCGTATAAATCTTTCTACGATAAAAGAAATCCTTATCGAACAAACGAACGCTCATCTCAGATCCTCGTTCCCACGATCGTATCGAACGTTGCATCAACGTTTCGATCGTACGTTAATAATAACACCGTTAGTTCGACTGTTCTTCGTTTTAGAGGCAGTTTTTAATGTTTATATGTGTCCCGTTGTGACGTAATTTGTGCCGTGAAATCTGTAAGTACAAGTGTGCACGATACGACGCGCGATAGCGTTCCTAGACGAGTGTTATTTTTCCACTAGGTACGAATAATCCGTGTAATTGAGATTTTCTTTTTTTAAGTAGTTACGCGATTAATTTGTAGTAGCGTTGCGTACCACGAAACAAGCGTTTCTAATAACGCGAGCTTCGCAGATATATTACTGTAACCTGTCGACGGACATTCCCAAAAATATCCTATCAGCGTGATATTTCATACGACGATCGATAATGTTGTTAGATGTATCGTATAGTACAGTAATCTGTTCGCGTATGCTTTACCGCCGGGGAATTTGAAGAGATGGTCGAAAATCGGATCGTGTCTATACATTGTAACATCGCGCGTGGAAAAACCAAGACGAAATGTAAATTTGTCGATGCTATCGCCGGATCGTGAATTTCGCGTCGCGATCCCGCAGCAGGGAACGAAGGGTTTGGCTCGCGTAGACGTCGCCGTCGTCGTTTAGTTCGACGGAAGCTCGCTTCGCTTTACACGCAGACTCGGGGGAAAACGTCGATAATTTCTCGTCTTCCCGAAAGCACGCAGCAAAACAGAGAAATTGGAGGAATTGTTCGACGGTTCGTTCGTCGTGCTGGATTTTGGATTATACGAGGGACAAAGAAGCTCGAAGACACTGAGAGACGTAGCTTGGCTATTATCATCCATCCCATGGCGACAGATTGGACGAAGGAGGTAAAATTTCTTGCAGCAGCTGCACGTTACTCCCGTCGAGTTAACCTATTTCCGGTGGAGGTTCGACGCTTGTGAGTCGAGGAGAGTACGGGAAGATCGTACCTTGCCTACTCGACGCGCGTGAGTATAGTGCGTGAGATCGGGTACTCGGATAATCAACGGAGTTGAGATCAGGTAAGTCGAATTAGAGATTTAACGACAATAGCCGCGCACCGCGCGTGGTTTTGAATTTAAAAAACGCCGTGGTCGTAACTCGATGTAATTGTTGAGCCATGGCTCGTTTTTTACAAGCTGTCACGAAGATTGAAATGACGGCTCGTAAGCACACTCGGTGAGTTACAATCGTGTAGAGTCAGACGATCGAGTAGACGGCTTCTTCGAGAGAGACCTGTTTTAAACAGCCTAGGATATCCTACGCTTACCATCGTTATTCGTGTCACGCGAGGGTCAAACAATAGACAACGTACCACGGTCATTCGCGTTACGTTACCAATCTCTCCACGATATATTCACATTTCACGAACAAGCTATATGTTTCGAATATGAAATCCTAGCACGGTCTTCGGGGGTGAGGTACTTACCTACTACTACTACTACTACTACTACTACTACGACTGCAATCATTGAAACGAGAAACTAGGAGATGTGGCAGCAGGTCCCGTACCCCGGGAGGCGAGTAAGGCGAAACAGGTTCGTGTACTACATATGGGCCAGCTCTATGAATGGACCAAATGATATAAATTATTTATAGATTTCGACACCAGGATAGAGAGGGGTGATACAGCTGGGGTGTTCGCTTCTGGGGGTCCACTCGGAATCCACTTGCGTTGAAGACCCTCGGGCCCCCAACATATGCATGCACCCCTCTTCAGGGGATAAAATTGATTCCCAACTACCCGAAATGCATGTACGTGTCTCTTTAACACCTACACTTCAGGCGTCGAGGTAAGTACGTAAACAAAATCTGAAGTGGTTCCGTAGCTTGTCTCTACGTGTCGTGTAATGCCAAGACGTCAAGTAGGCACAGCGCGCGATATCCACGGCGCTGTACCCCCGTTCACCGTTGAATTCAACGGACGAAGGGGAGATCTCCTGCACGCGAAGCGAGGAAAATAATTTGGAAATCAATTTGCAGCGTTGTTCGTCGATGATGGAACGTGATCCTGTTTCCGTAACTCGCGTATACGTAACGCGCGTAATATTTGTATATTACGCGTGTACATTTTTGTGAAATGGGAACTCGCGTCGAAAGTAGAGAATCTATCAGACTACGAATGTCGCCGGAAATGGGGCGCGTCGTCGACTGGGTCCCCCCTTTTATTCGGATCTTGTAACATATTTCCACACCGTGACGGTAGTCAGTTGTCCTGGGGCGACAAGCTCCTCCAGGACCCCTGGAGTACGATCTAAATCAATGGGCTTGTGGGTAATCGTATAATAATTACCCTGCACCGCACTACGCATCTGTCACTAGAAGTGTGCACCGCGTATGTATCGAGGAGCCTGGGTTCACCTTCCCTTCCTCGCATACAAGCTCGCGCAACCACCCGCCTATCCATTCGTTGGTCGGTGAATAAATCGCAGCAGGTTCTATTGTACGGTTATCATTGTACGATCTCATCGGTGATCGGAATTCATTCGACTGTATTAATACGCGAAGACTTCAGTCTTGTTGGAGCGGTACCTACGTCTACGATATGTAGCGACCTCGACTACGTCGCGATGATGTTATAGTTGTTGTCTTTCGTTTGCAGATGATACTAGTGATACTCACGGCATTGCTTGCCGACTATACTACAGGATTTCGGGGACCACATCACCCGAAGAGCGGCGTATCCCATCACCATTACGCACCGCAGAAGGATGGCTTGAAGTTAACCCAGGACACCGAGCTGCTGCACGACGTCAGGTGAATTGTGGATTTATAAGCGTATAGCGCTGCTATCTATTTTTCTGTCGGGACGAGAAACTCCCTCGTGAAAGATTGATTCATTGATTCAATTTCATGTGTCCCAGTCACTTGAAGGAAGACATGGGTGCGCTAGCGGATCGGTTTGATCCGTCGAAAATGACCGAGCAGGAGTTGGAGTTCTATTACTTTAAGTACGTGCCGTGATTTGCATAATTGCGATCAATTTCAGCAGTTGAAATTTATACGTAGGACGTGGTTTGTAACGCTTGGTGATGTTTTCAGCTTCCATGACACTGACAATAACACCAAACTCGATGGTTTGGAAATGCTACACGCGATCGTACACACGCTACATCGCCACGAGGGAGATGAAAATTCCGGCCAAGAGCAGACCATCGAAGGAGACATAGATGTTGAATTGCCTAAGATAATAGGTAACTTGGTTACGATTCACAAGTCGAGCTAAATCCGTTCGTCAACGTTTTTTTTCTCAAATCTTTGTAGTTCGTTTACTTTCGTTACGAATCCGCAGTTTGTTTCGTAGCTGGTTCGTATACTAATCAGCGATAATAATTTTACAGTTGAATGCGCGTAAGATTAGTTATCGTTTAATGTTCGCGTGTGATCGACAGAGTTGATAGATCTCGTACTCGAAGAAGATGACCTGGATAACGATGGATACTTGGGTTACATCGAATATGTCGTCGGTACGCAACGGGATAAAAATGAGAAGGAAAGACGAAGCAAAATGCTGAATATCATAACATAATAGTCTAATCGAATGAAACTTGTTAATCGCAAGTTGACAACGATCTGGCCGGAATACTGATGTGGAAACATGCGACGACGCTTGGTGAGATTTCTAAACCGGTGAACGATCATTCCTCCGTTCATATTTCGCCGAATAATGATCAGGAACGACACTCGGGAAGTTACTTAAGCATACCGAATGACGATTTGTCCGAGTACGTCGTGAGATATATATATTTCTTATTGAGTTTATCAACCAGTAGTTTCGTGATATTTCTGGAATCGTCGATCGTAACGGGTGTTTAACAGTAACACAATGCTAATAGACTCATTAAGAAGCTGATATTTTCTCATTGACGTACATTATTCATCGACACACGTACACACGATATATAAACATAGGAGGTGATTGAATTCGTATTAACGTAGACTGGTCCGTTGAAAATATTATCCACACCACGTTTCGATTGTATCATCTACATCATAGTCATCAGTTTGTTATTTCCTGTTTATTACTCAACAGCACAGATTCAGTTCACAAAAAGTGCTCTCGGTACTTTCAGCTGTGCTTTCGCGTCATAATTATTCCAGCGTAACCAATTGTTCTTCGGTAATAAGAATACCCTTCTCCCAAAGATCTTTTACCACTTGAATCTGTAAGAAAATAAGTCTGTGTACTATTTCTCTAAAGTGTATCTACTATTTTTGTAAATATTACTGAAACAAATTTACAAGCTGAAGGAAATGCGAATAAAATTGCCCGTTGCAGGGTTTTATTCACCTTGCTGTCCTCTTCATCGATAGGCAAATCTTCGACCTTTACAAAATTTGGATAACGTAGGATAATTTCTTTTATGGCTGGAGCTACTTCTTCGGTAACTTCCAAATACTGGGGTTCGTATTCGTGATATTCTTTAGAATTTTCATTGGAATAATATAATTTCAGGCCATCCTCTTCTTGAACCAATCTGCAACGTTGTTAAAGATTGGTTAAAATTGGTCGAAACCGTGAAACTGGGAGTGAACGAATACTTTTCCGTACGTCGACGTTACCTTACGCATTGGGCTCTGACGAGTTTGACGTTCGTGTCTGGCTCTATTTCGACTCTGTTCACTACTTCTCCGTTTTTAATCATTCTTTCACCATCTTCGAATACAGAACGCTCCTTTTCCTGGTCCTTCAACACCGGCGGTAGAAAATCATGAATATGCTTTTTTGCCATTTCATCCGCTGCTTTATCAACGTCCAAATACCGATGAAGTTTAGACAACAAGTACTGCGCTTTTTCAGTGAATACTTTCCTAACGTCACTTTCTTTGTCCAAGTGCGTGAGACCAACGTGTTGAAGATAATCCAATGGTAAGCCTTCTCGAAATTCAACTTCGCTTGTTATTGCTGCTTGAAGTGCTTCTGGTAACAGCTGCAATCCATAATACACGAATAAGGTGCTTTACATTCATCGTCTCGATATTCGAGAGGTGAATTTATCGTGGTACCTTTTCAAAAAAGTCGCCCCAGCTATTTTTTTGATAAACGCTCAATGTGATATGTAAGCTGTGCGAATCGGCGATAGTTTCAGCCTGGTGTATTGTGCCCCTTGGAAAGTATAACAAATCTCCAGCCTCGAGAATCATGTCCATCATTGGTGGCCCAAGTTCGGACTGATCAAAGTTACCAGAAGAAAATCTGGGTAAGGATTCGTTAATGTCCCTGCAAAGCGAAGCGTAATTTTCAAGAGAACGTACTACCAAGATTCGTATTTGACAAATACGACGTAGGTATTCGTTACCGCGGTTTATACAAGCGCCAACGTTTTTTCCCTTCTATTTGGAGAATAAAGGCCTCAATATCATCATAATGCGGCGCGAATCCCTGACTGTTCGGTGGTGTCAGATACGAATTTGCTCCGACGAAACAACCAAAGTACTCCTGAAGTGTAGCTAAAACATCATTTTGCACATATATATATAGAGTTTGCTGTACGTAGGCAATGTTTATTAATTTTCAATCAACTAACTATTCAACTTGTGTAGTCTTGGCATAAAGGTTTGCGGATTCAAGAGTCTGACGGAACAGCCGTTCATGTAATAGTCCCAAACCACGCTAGGCAATGCTCGACCAACAGGATTATGAGTTTCCCTTTTGCCATCAGTATAAGATGTAATGTCTACATTTTTGGTATACTGCAAGTAATAGTTCCTTAGAATCGAATCAATGAGCGGCGTTGACGCTACGTGTTTGTAATATTCTGGAGCATGTCTTCTAATGAGAAGCGGCGAAATCTCCCAGTTTGTTCTAAAATTGGAAATCGTACGAGTCAGTGATCGGTCATACTTAATCATGGAAATCAATCTTTAGTCGACTCACTTATAAAACGTATCGAGTGAGACTGGTGAAACGAGCCATTCAAATAATCGTTTTCCCTCTTCGATAGAACTAACGTTGTCTTCAACGTCGTCCCATTTGAAATTAACAGGAAACAGTTCCGATTTCGGAGAATGTATTTTCTCCTTCTTCTTACAATCGGACAATATTATCTGAGCAACCTTTTTTTTCGAACCAGAATCAGTCTTCTTGATAGCTTTTGATTCTTTATTAGACCTAGGTGTTTTATCCTTATTCTTGATTTTACGTTCGCCAGATTTTGTTTTCGACGGTGACTTTGTATCAGCTACGTCACCATTTATTCCGAGCTCATTTGTACCGTTAAGAGATCGAGTTCTCGCCAGCCTTGGGGTTTTAGGTAACGAATCAACAGTGTTATTGGCTGATTTCTTGGCAGTTGTTTTTTTCCCAGCATTTTCTTGTTTCGGCGGCGTCGTAGGTTTGACGTTTTTCCTGCGCAACTGCGTCATCTTCCTACTCGTTTTTCCTTTCGTGTTCGGCGTCAAGTTACCAACGGAAGCAGAACGTCTTCTCTGTTTATTGGTATTAGAATCGAGGTTGAGACCTTGCCGCTTCTTCCCCTTTCTCACCGGCGACGCGCCAGCCGAATTTCTACGCATCTTAGAATAAACTGCAAATGCAGAAACTGGGTCTGCTTCCGAGTCGACCATCTGCGTGATGATCATTAGAAGATCGTTAGATGTTAAAACTCTGCTAGTAACTTGCAACACATTCTTCAAGAATCCTGAGTGATACTTGGCGTTGTAAAAAGTATGGTTATGCCGAAAGGTTATTCTTCAGAGATTTGTTTCAAGATATACGCAACTTTGTCATTCAAAATACAACTCACCTGCGTCGTTTTTCATCATTTTTCTATTTCAAACGCGTAATTATTACTTACGTCTATATTTACATTAAAAAAATCACTTACCGTATTATTTACCAACGAGAGCGGGCTTCCTACACACTGTTATATGTGTAGTTACTCACCAGTGGCGCCACTAGTCGCAGCGCGTCGTACTTACCTTGACGCAGTCATTGATGCATTTACGTATCCACAGTTGCGGTATCCCAGGTGCGACCAGGTTGATGCTATTATCTACGCTATTATTACACCGGATTTACAGAGTAGGCGGAACAGGCTTCAGCGTACTAGCCCCACCATTTTCGAAAAAAATAGACCCACCATTCAATTTTATTTATATCAATTCCAATTACCCTAATACAGCTAATAGAATCAAACGAAATAAAATTTCTTCATACTGTGGTCGACCTTTTTATCAGACGCAGGTTCGTTCGTCAGTTTTTCGTAACTTTAAATATTGACAAACTAAAAATGTAGGATTATTAATTAGTGCTAAAAAATTGTCGTGCCCTCGTGGGCTCCCACCAATAGAAAGCCTACAGACCCCGGGAAGTGTAAATCTGACACTGGCAGAGATAACCATTATTAGTGTGCGCAGGTAACGAGACTATTTATTAACCAATTTTTAGCAGCTACAAATTTCCATCATTTCATGCATCGTGTATAAACTTTTCTATATTCTCCCTTTTGCACGTGTAGTGCGACGGACATTTGGCCGTAGTCCCGTACTCGATAGCCTTTCTCATCTCCGCCAATATTTTGTCGTACTTTCCGTCCACTTGGATTGATCTGAAAGTTCATTCACACGTCATATTTGTTCGATTTGTGTTACTCGTTCAATCACTTGTCGATAAATACAGCGACACAACGACTCGTAAATGCGCAGCGGTTTGCTGCTCTTAATGAATCTCGATCGTTCATCCTCATTTTATATCTCGACGAGACTTTCTATCTCTTGCGTGAAAGTCTCGTGATAAGGATTTGTTCAACGTCGATTAAAAATAATGTTCATTTCGTCGAACGAGCTAGGAAATACTGTTATTTACGACATTTTCCCAAAATTTATCGCACCCATTTCGTACGAAACATGCGACCGTAATACGTACTGTGGAATTAGTTTCACGGTTTGCAAAATAATTTCTGCAGCACCGAGATATTCCTTTGCCTTAACGGGAACTTCGCAGGCTGCTCTATAAAGGCAGGTATCTCCGACCAGATATCCGAGCGCCAAGGCTACCTCACTTTCGGTAATGACCGATTCTGGTGCAAATGGTACGATAAATAGTAGTGAAAGTACGTTTCGAATAATTTGTAATGGTAGCAAATTCTTTCTACAATCTCTTTGCCATTACCTTCATCTAATTCGCGCGCTTTGCCACCGTGATGCCCGATGTAACCGGATCCAAATACGAAAGCTTTGAGTAACAGAAGTAACAGCAAATTTGATAAATTCAGACTCAGTACCTGAAATTGGATTCGGAAAAAAATTAACAAACAAACTACTCGTTGTTCAACTTTCTCGTTGCGATAAATGACGCGCAGTTTTCTATTCGATCTTACCTGACTTCCAGTCGAGGATCGTTGGATCACTTCTTTCGCTATTTCTGCCAGCATAGATCCTGTTTTTTCTCCCATTCTAATGGCATCTCTTCCAAATTGGTTTTCTTGTGGCCAAGCAAAAATCATCGTCATCAGCGAAGCACCGAGAAAACACCGCACGATACAAATCATGTTTCAACGATTCACTCGCACCGAATATACAGATAGATCGGATGAGAATCATTCGAAAAGAAATTGTGGGGGAAAAAACTACTCTACCGAATTATTATAGAAAACCCGATGGTATTCGCGAAATGTTTCCTGTACTTTCGGAAGACCACTCGACAGTCAGGACTGAGGTCATTTCTGCTGACAATTTATAAGCTGCAGAATCCCACCAATTTTACCGAGTGCATCCAAACGTATTTTCACAGTCCACGGTATTTTCTTTATGTAGAGTGTAATTGTTGGATCCATTGTTCTTGCTACACCGACGCTTATTGTCTCCAATCTCACAAATTGCAATGCCAAGCTACTTTCATTTAGCCCGAAATAAATGGAGAAAATTCGAAACTTTTTTTCACGCTTCGTCCCTTTTCCATTCATCGCTACTCACTTTTTTACTTTCGTGATCATCCGAGATTAAACCGAATCTATCATCTATGTTCGCCACGCGAGAACCCTTTTTTTTCTCATGCCATAAAAAATGTATAAGCAAATCTCCCAAAATCCTCACTTCTCCGAGGAATTCACCTTATTCCGTTACTTTTTTGCTATCCCGTCTGTATTTTGTTTTGGATTTTAAATCGCTCTGGATAAACCGAATAACTTGAATATCTCTCATTATAATGGCTTGCATTTTTTCTCCTTATTCGCCACAGCCGCGTCCGACGCAGAAATTTCCACGTGCAAAACGTTGCTTCAACGATGTTGAACGTTGAAGAAATATCTGTAAAATTTTCCCCCTTTTTTATTGACGAATACGCTTCGCGAACGATAGTTCCTCGTTTTTGCTGGTAATCATTGATAAAGACATTGTTCTTAGCGCCGAGTGGGTCGAAAATCTCGTAGAGGTTGATTCGACGACTTTTTTTCGACTTCTAACGTTAATGACGACGACTTCAAAGACGGTTTTCTAATTTATTATTAATTGATTTATAATTCAGGTCAGACCTAACGTCAATACCAACATCTTCGACTGTACAAAACGTACGCCTAATTATTTCAACGCGTAATCAATCAAAACGCGAGAGACTGTCGTGAATATTAACCCAAGCACTCGAGCAAATGGAAATAAATCGTTTGAAGCTACACGCATGATTGAACTTGTCCTCGTGAACCTTATCAGACGTACGTCGTACGTGCGTACATTTCACACCAGTGAAAAATTACTCGGTCATTTTTCCCGTCATTTGTTCACCCTCCAGCGATGAGTTTGGACCATTTGCTTTATTTTCCACCGGCTGTTTTCAAACTAACGTCGAATAGCGACGATTTTTCACGAACACCTTAATTGTCGTGACGAAACTGACGTAAATCGGATACCTCGAAAGTGTGACGAGTTCTTGACTGGAACGAACATCATTTTCATCCCTAATTTCCATCTTGTAATGGCGATCCCTCTGAAATACCGAAAATCATCGCAAACACATTTTTGTTACTAACGTGCACCAAGTTAGGCACCAATCACGCGAAGGAAACAAATGCGTTTTGTTTGCTTTGTTTTTTTTTTTAGTGAAAAATAGTTTTATTCGATCTGTCAACTGTTCAGTACACGAGTAAACGTTTGTAACAATAATATTAATTTTATAAGAGAGATGAACAGGGTTTAACAATACGTTATGATCTAGCGAACGCGTTTCGGACCACGAGTCGTGTTTCGAATATCGGCGTGAGAAAACGTGAAATGATTAAAAAATACTACAAAAATCTTAAAGCTAGTGTACCGGGTTACGTTTGTCGATTACAACTAGGGCTTCATCTAGATAATAAAATTGATATTTATTAAGCATCGGTGACTGATTCGGTCGTGGTCCGCGAGATATCTTACAATTAAATTATTCTCTAGGTACGATCATTTAAATTAAAGATTTATATTTAATAGAGATATTACAGTTTGTGATAGCTATTTACAATTTGGCTTATTCGACCTGGATTTTGATCACGCAACGTGCTACGCGAAACGTATTCAAGTACTTGCATTGATTCGTGAAACTTTTCGAGAAGTAGCGGTTCACAGAAAATGAATAACAATACGTTGCCTCGGTTCGGATCAAGGATCTCCCACCGGAGAGCAATCGGTTTGGATCGTAGAATTTCGTAGCTGGGTCGAATTTCGGATAGTCCAGCGATTAAATTTAGCGTCGTTGCTGCGAGGGAATCCAGATCCGGAGGCAGACGATGAAGATGTTGGTATAATAAACGTGCTGCGTGAAAATCTGTCCGATTTAACGATCGCAGAGGAAGAGTTATCCGTGCTGCCGACGAAACATCGATTCCGTGAGCACGAGTCTCTTTGTACGAGTCAAACTTTCTCTTTGGACCTGCTATCGCTTGCTAAGCCATTTATCTACCGGGCCTCGTCCGGTTGCGATAAACTGACATTTTCTTCGCGCGTTAACAAACGTTTCGACTTTTTCTTTCCGTTTAAACAAACACGGTTCTCGGCCTTGCCTGGGGACAAAGAAATCCCGAACAGTCGTGCCTGCGGATAGCGTCGATCACTTCCTCGAAGTGGCTGGAAACCTGATTGGCAGCACCGGGTTGGATCCTGAAATGGAAGAAGAAGGAAAAAAAAGGAAAAAAAAAGGAAAAACGATCGTATTAATACCAAGGCATGATTTTCGGATGTCCTCACATTCATTGCAATATCACGTCACTTTCGTAAATCGCGCGGTGTTGGATCGAACCAACGATCTCTACGAATCGCGATCTCTTCGTTAAACCGATCGCGGCTATAAATCACGAGATTACTTCGTTTGATTTATTGCGAGAACACTCGACGGACTTCCAAGTCCGTCGGGTCTGCTTTTTTATCTTTTCCCGACGACTATCCAAACTGGGCAATGCAGCGAAACTGTGCTAGGAGGTAAGAGTTGAATCAGTCAGTAGGGCGTTAGTTCGGTGAAGCGAAAGCTGAAAGAAAGTTATATTCTTTGCGTCGTCGTTCGCCTATAGGAAGTTACCGCGTGCTAATTTCAATACAGTTTCTGTAACAGCACCCCGCACACGGATACTTCGTATAACAATGAGTCGTATCGTGAGAACGAGTCCGTACCATTATTTGATGATTGTTAAGCTCGTGAAAAAAAAACTACTCGTGTTTTTTTTTTAAGTTTAATATCGCGCAAACAGCTGAAATAGCTCACGGCGGTGTTTTTTCGCGGAGAAATTCGCCGATCATCGTTACGACTGCGAAATCCAAACGAATTCTCACGTACGATCCTACGTTTGCAGCATCTAGAGCGAAAATTTCCAAAACCAGCTGAGAATTTTGCTGAACGTCCAGTTTTTTACCCGAGTCTACGTCCGATTATCTACGTCAATCGAATATCTACGAATATTCGATGTGGTGACTGATTTAATGATGTGGATGCGGGACTGTCAACAGTTTATCCGATTTTGATGTTACCAATATTTCCGTTTTTCAAAAAAAAACAAACTATTTTTCGTCAGAAATTATTGTAAATCCACTGCAAGGTAGAAAATGTCGTCTAGTAATTGGGACGTTCAAGTCCTGGGAATAATAACAAATTAGGCGCGAACCTCAATTTTCATCCTACTCACAATTGTAACAGAGATGCCATTTTTTTTTCCATGAACGTAACCGCGTCGGATCCTCGGAGTAGCATGGCATCGCAAAATATCCTTTTCGCACAAGGTGTGTTCGTCCAGTCGCCCTCCACGTGCGCGGCCTCGGAGACTTCCGCGTTCTCCAAAATCTGAAAGGCATCCTGCAATTCCTGATCGGAATCCAAAGCGTTGCGTTTCGATCTTTTCTGAACCTTCGCCTGGTCGTCGAGGTGTTCGGCGGACTTTTTCACAAGGTCGCCAACGATCCTGGCGACATTTTCGACAGCGTCCTCATCGGGTATCGTCATTCGTGGTTCACTTTTCAAAACACCCAAAGAATCGACACCGTCCTCCACGACGACGATCGCGTCTTCATCCGAATTTTCAGGATCCGATTTCCTTTCGCGCGGCAGCAAGAATTCCGTCATGTCGATGTTCCCGCGTTGAGGAACGTCGATCTCGATTATCTCCAGCAACGAGTCCGGACTCTTTCTTTGCATCCGTTCGTCCGCGACGACATTTTCCATTTCGGTCCTCGATCCGTAAACGTTTTCCGCACTTCTTCTGTGCCTCTTCGTCTCAACGAACTCCATCTCCTCGACGAACGGTTTCATCTGCCGATTCTCCACTTTATCCGAATCGTTGGACTCTTCGAGGACGAAGAATATACCATCCTCGTCCTCGCGGCCGCGCGGCTCGTCCTCGGCAACGACGATCGGTATCGACTGTCTGCTCATTTCTGGATAATTCATCGCTCGATTTCCATCTCCCGCGGGCATGGATCTCGCCTCGGATCGGTGATCACCCACCGCCGAGAGCTCGTCCGTGAAACCTGTAGCTCCTGTCATAGCTCTTTTATGCTCCAGTTCGGTTTCATCGTCGTTAGACCTCTTCAGGACGTCTACGTCCAAGTATCGCCCAACGGCCACGGCACCGATGCCCAAGGCTGCTCCGGAGGCGACGAGGCCTAGCGCAGGAATGAGAATAGACGAACCCGTAGCCACGGTACCAATTTTGTCCTGAGCCCCGTCACTTCGCGAAAGTCCCAAGTTCTTGGATATCTTCTGCGTCGCTTCGACCAACGGATCAAAAACCGGCCTCGTGTATTGCGAAACCTTCTCTACACCCGTAGAGAATTGACTCTTCAAGTTCTCCGATATCTTCACCCAAAACGGCGGTTCGCTCTGGGGTTTCAGCCCGTAAAATCGCTGGTTCGGATAATAGTTCTTCGACGAGTACGAGTCCACGACATTTTTGTCGTTCAAAACGTACTTCTTCTTCTGTCGCGTTTCCGTGAAGGCATGTTGACCGTCCGAGTAGCTGCTCTCGGGCTTTCTTATCTCGTTTTTCACGATCTTAGCCGGCTGCACTCCTAATTCCGGATGAGCGTACTGTAAAACGGGAGCTCTGACTCCTGATTTCAAGGCGACAGGTGCGATCTTCTGGCTCTCGGTAGTGTAGCTCTGCGAATCCGCATAATTCGCTATGCTGTCCGAATGCAGCATACGTTTACGAATATTAGAGTCGTAGTTGTCGTTCATCGTGTTATACACCTCGGCTTTCAGCGTATCGTCTTGGTAATTTTTTGGATCCCATTCGAAATACACGTTTCGTTCTTCGCCCTCGTAGTTCCTTCCGTAGCGCCGATTCACGTCGTCGAAGAAGTTCTCGAACCTCCGACGCTCCGCGACGTTCTCCGTGGAGTAGAAATCTCTGGGGGTATCGATAGTCACGACCGTCGATCCCTCGGGAATCAATTTGTTGTTGATGACTCGCGCATTCCTCCAAGTTTGAACCTTGTCCATCGGATCGTCCGGTACCCGTTGCCCGTGAATAACCGGTGTCCCTTGAGAATCCAAGGTCATCGGTCTTCTATTCGGCATCGGTTTCACGTTGATTTCCGAACGGACAGTCACCTCCGGTGGCACGTTTTTGGCGTTCCTATTTTTGTGAACGTTAGCACCGACGTTCGTCCTCGTGAGTGGTCCTTGTTGGTTCGACAAGAATCTTCTGCCCTCGTCCTGATTTCTCACGATTCTCGTAGGATTCAGCTCGTCGAAGGACAGATTCCTTCGGTCCCGTTGGTCCGGCGCGTCGAAATTCCTCGCGAAGAGCATACCCTGTCGTTCGTAAATCGGCTTCGAGAATCTGGCATAATTCGTGCGTTCCTCGGTAGTGGTAGGTTGTTCCGTGTCGACCGGTTTCCAGTTCGTGTATGGTTCGTCAGCCCTGTCTTCGATCGCCGGCGCGGCATTGCCCAACGGTCTCCAGCTCCCATAATCGATACTCGTGTCTCCGTGACTAAAATTCTTCCGTTCAGTTTCCTTCGTTTCCTTGTTTACACCTCTTTCAGAACTGCCTGGTTCCACCACTTCGCTACGAATCCGGTCCACCTGCTCGTTCTCCAATCTCTGCCGCGTCGCCGTGTTCTGTACGTTCGAGTCGTTGGCGAACGCTGGTTCCGGTTGACGTCTCTCCAGGGATTGAGGAGGGACAGATTGACCCCCTCTGTCCCTTCGTTTAACGATCAACGTTGCCAAGCTACCTTCGCTGGTTCGTACTTTGACCTCTTCGGTCTCGCCTGGCAAGCTTCTGGCAACTTTGAGAATCGTCCTGGTGTAAGATGGTGCCGGTGGGCCGTTCGGTGCTGACGCGACGACCGTTGTCACGACGAAGAGAACGACGAGTATCTGTGGGAAAAAAAAACAAAAACATGTCGCGTCAAATTTACCACGAAACGTTTCGGATCGACTGTGGAGGATCGTAGACGTGAATGATCGCTCCTAGCGCAAACAAGGTCAACCAGTCACTCGCGAAGTCCCTGATTCGTTAATTATTCCTTTCGCTCGCTCGCACGTTTATTTTGGCTTTAGAAATTGTCATTTTTACGCATAACTAATGAGCCCGGCTCTGGTTCGCGTTTCCATTCGACGATCACTTTTTCTTCGCTTCGCGTATGACGAGAAGTGATTCGCATGTGAAATGAGTTTCAAAACGTTTTCGAAAGTTAACTTCCCCACATTCGTGTCGTTTTTATGCATTTTGCCACCGGTACGATACACTTCGCATTTTACCGAGCTCCTCTATCCTACCCTGTCTCGCGAGTTCCGCGCGAACCTTGCCGGCATTTAAATTCTCGTCGGAAAAATATCCGACCATCCGGAAAGTACGGCGAATGTTCGCCACAAAATCACACGACCCCGCGCGCTTGGGACCAACGAGCTTCGTTGTCACGTGAGAACTTCGTCTCGCGGCCGAGAGCTTTCCGCTCCAGAAAATTCAGACGTTGTGTTATATTAATTACCGAGCAATTAAGGTGTTCTAGTTTTTATTTGCGTTAATCCACGCCGAATCATCGCGAATCTGACCCCGAAACGTTGCTGAGAAACGGTAACCACAAATTCTCGTTTTCTGAAATTGTCGCAAACCGCTTCTTCCTAACTCGTCGGAATACAAATTCGAGCTTAATTGACTCGTCGGCACATTTCCTCGGCAGGTTCTTCGGGCCCGACGCATCAGGTTCGCGAGGCTAACTGTGCCTCGCGGACGACAACTATGCTCTCGTTCTTTTTTCTATTATCGTCGAATAATTCCGTCAATTTTAACGCGGACCAAATACCAGACCTCGCGGCACGCCGTAAGCTCCGCGCGATCACCTGCGAACGCGTGGGAAGCAGCGGGGAGGAGACGCGAATACTTTCACTTACCAATTCCGCGGAAGTTGGCAATTTTTGTCCGAGGTAATGGCCAGCGATCTTGGTACCGGATATCAGACCGATTTTTCCCGATAGCGACGCGCAGCGAAACGATTAATCGCATTTCGCTACGAATGCAACGAAATACAGCAAAATGATCGTTATACTGTTAGAGAGCACAAAATTTGGCGAATGTGATAAACTCGAGGAGGAATTCACTGCCCGAGGGAAAAAAATAGAGCGAAATCGCTGAAATAACGAGAGAGGAGGAGAATAGGGTTGATGATGTGGAAAAAAATGTTGGATCGTGCGCGCTTGTAGGAGGACTCATTGAGGGGGGAGAAAAATTACCTGTAACCTCGTCATGGTTCCACTGGATAATTACGATGGAAATAATTGTTCCGACACTGTCCACTCGACTGTAATTAATTGCAGTATTTTGTTCGTTTGTTGTTGCAGACGATCGGGCAATTCTTACGGCTCCATGTCTGGCAGTATGTTTTGAACGAAGACGCGCGGCGCAAATAACTCGATGTTCGATAGATCGTTTAAACGTATTGGCAAGTATCGGCGAGTATCGACTCCCGAAGTGGCACCTGTTCACTCGAAGAATATCTTCACGCGACTGACGGGAGTCCGCGGTTGCCTCCTCATGTCGCTTCTCACCGACCTACTTCTTCAACTTCTGTCTACCGAGGAGGACGACAACGACGAGCAGCGAACATTACAACCTCAACTTTGAGCTCTCAGCTTCAGCCAGGGTCTCTCTTCGTTACTCGTTCACGTTTCTCTGCACACGGGCAAGCGAACGGAATGCAAACGCAGTGTTTCGTCTCTTTGAAGAATCAACGGTGCCGCCACGCCGCATCCCCGATACTTTCGATCGAATTTTTCGCCGCGTCTCGTTAGACAAATTACGCGCATGAAGCGTTCGAGATTCCGAACACGTAGAGCCTCGGCGTTTGACACTGGCCGGCAGATTTCTGGACTTTGAGAAAGGTTCGGACAGATTTGTACTGCTTTCACGAGTCCTCCGGCAATCCGCGCGAGAATATGCGAGGAACGACGCGATTTCCGGGCGTCCGATATCGAATACGTGCGACGTCATCGCTCGCGAGTGTCATTTTATTTGGAGAATTAGATCCGCTGCTCGGTACCTTTCGCTCGATGGAATTCCTTCAACGATAGGGAATCGAGTTTTGCTCCATCGAATTTCACGGTCGCGCCGGGCGATAAATACTGGGATTAAAAGCCACGAGATTCACGCTCGACTTAGAATTGACCTTCTTAGCCTGAATACCAGAAATAATGTCTATGCTTTCGTAATGAGCGAAGAAAAAACTCTCACCATTTTTTCTCTTCCTCTCCTTGGATGTGCCGATGAACGCGCTTATTAAGACGATCGGACGAAGGAGAGAAAGCGTTTTGCTTCGTTGCAAAAATTAACCCCCTTACTTTTTCCCCTTCTTCCCCTTAGTTTTTCTTTGACATCGTTTTCCTTTTTTTTACAATTAGCCACAAAAATTTTAACGGTCACGGTCGTTATCTCTGGAAAAATTCAAGTTCGCGAATCGCATTTCTTCGCTAATCACGTTCGCCTCGACGTTCTTCGCCGCGAGAGAAAGAGAGAGAGAGAAGTTCACAGACCTTGAGTGAAAGGTCTTCGCGATGCTTTGCATCCGTGCACTCGCGATCGCGCGTGCTATCGCCGGACCGACGAATGCCTCGGCGGAACTCGAAAAAATAAATCCTTTCGGAAGTTCCACGCGATCGTTGCTCGTCGCAAAATCTGGGGAAACGCCGCAGCATGCCGACGTTTCAACAAACAATCGTAGCCTACTTATGCGAGGTGATTTCTTCGCGGTAGTTTTCTTCGACGCAATTCAAGTATGAATCCGAAGTTTCACGTTCGAACAAAAACAAATGACATCGATTCGAGTCTTGAATATTCGAGCGGACCGTTCGAGATCGTTCGATCGAATAGGAATTAAAAGTAGACATTTTTTTCGCCAAAATCACGGTAATCCGTTTCCTGTTTTCACCCTCATCGCCGCGCTCAAGGGGGCGATACGATTAATACGCTGACAAAAAAAGCCATGTTTTCACGAATTTTTCTGGCGATACGGATAGTGCTAGTTAATTTACTGAATTATCATACAATAATATATCAATTGAATATTATTTTCCAAAATCTGCATCGTAAATTATTTATACTCAAACGATTGTCCGTGAATCTACAGAGGTACCTCGAAAAAAGAGTTTTTTTTCTATCAATTTTTCAATTTTTGGTACCACTTGGAAGTTGAAACACCGATTTTCGCTGAAAAAAAAGGCTGTAAAATTTATATTTATTAAAAAAAAAAAACTTCCAAGGTTACCTGGGGAATTATGTGAAGAAGTACTGTACCAAATTTCAAAACGATCGGTCCACTAGATTTTTAATTATCCCGTACTCGGACTTAAAAAATGACGACTTTCAGAAAAAAGATTTCAAGTTTTGCGTGCTATAAAATTCCAAATAAAACTCGACAATTCTTTTATACTCGCACAGAGTCGTCGATTCTGGGTCCATACAGTAAAGAGCTCTCGTCAGCCATATGAGCTGCGATTTCTACAATTGTGGCGGTGCCGCTCACTGACTTTGGAGAGATTGTCCAAATAAGCTAATGAACAGGTATGAAAAATCGGTTCGAACAACACACTCTCAAGTGCTCATAACTTCGTCAATTTTACTTCGATTAAATTGAAATTTGGACACAATATTTTTGCCATTCTATGTATTCATTAGCAAAAATTAAAAAATAATGCATCAAAATGTACATGCCTTTCGAACATTAGGCAACTTTTTTCTGGTATTTTTCGATTATTAAAAAAAAAAGATGTCCTTTAGCTCCGTCGTTTGATTCGTCGTGGAACGACAGCTTCCACTGCTGTTGCGACGAAGGTTGAGCGACGAGACCGATTGTCATTGTCACTTTATAAAACAATTCTCCAGTTTATTTTCCGCTTATCTTTACGCGTATCCTTGCGTATCGTTATGCCGGTATGTACTCGTCTCTCGTGTCGAGGATACTTTCATGGATGTCGGACAACCTCGAACATCCGAAATATAGTATTCGCTCGTATCCGCCGAATTTCCGTCAACGAAATCAAAAAAACAAAAAACGCCCGATTCCCAAAAAATTTCGCACCTTTGTTGTGACAGCTACAAGTAAAATCCACCATCGAAACGCTGCGAATCGTTTTTAAGGCATCGACTTTTGCCAATTCTGTCGCAAGTTTGAGAAAATCGTAAACGATTATGCAGATGTAGAGTCATTATTTATGAGCAATGCGAAGGACGTCTCTTCCCGCATTGTTCGAGGCACCTGTTTTCCTTGACACAACGTCATGTACCTCCGCGACTTCTCCGAAGCGTGCCTCCTCTGCAAACGCGTGCCATTAAATTAAAATCCCACTCGAATAATTCGAACGTTAATTCGATGGGAACGATTTTGGCACGAAACCTATAACATCTTGGCAAGAAACTCTCGGCGACCATCCGCGTGGAATTTATTTTATTTTTTCTTCTCAACATTGTATATCTCGGTACGGTTGAAATGGAAAACGACGAGGCGCGGCAGCGATGAATATGAATGGGACTTCGAAGAATTCGCAGCGTCGCCTTTCGATCGGTCAGTGAAATCCAATCGCCGATCAACTACATGCTCAAAAATAGCAAATAAAAAAATACACCGTAATTATACATCGAAGGATATTAGCCGACTTAACTACGCGCTACCGAATTCCTACCGCGAAAAATAATCATGGAACTTCGATCGGTGACGTAATTTGTGAAGTTGCTTCTTGAATTTTGATCGCCGTTCGATTTGTTATGCGATGATTCGAGCGGATGCATTTCAAAGTCATAATCGATCACGTCGTTCGTCGCCAACGCACCTGGACGCGCGTAGGCTTCGCGGAGGAGTGAAATGGAATTCGATCGGGGTAGAAAAAAGATCTCGCCTCGTTTCTGTGCCGCGTGCGTTTAATTGGCGATTTGTGAATGGTCAACTTTAGAAAATAGCGATTCGAGAAATTCCAGCTTTGCCATTACCACACACTTGGCGTGAGAAAGTGTCAAAATGTCAGGAACAAACGAGAACAACGAGGCTAATAAAAATTCCGCGAAATTCATACAAACGAGGGGAGAATGAAAAATCAACCACCACGCGATTCCGGCGGGAATAGCCGCGGGCGTCGGGGACATCCTAATTTTTTCGTTAGGCGTACCGCCCGACCGATGAGTGAAAGTAGTCGAGCAGTTAATTGGGTCAAACGGCACTGGGCCATTGGCACTGTCTATCTGTGCGCACACCTGTGCATGTATATTACGGTTCAGTGCTCGCGAACGCCTCGATCCGCTGTAAATCTCGCTGCCCATTGCCATGTCTATCCCTACAGTCGCCACGATCGCTTGCAGCTAGACCCTCGCGTATTCGCAGCTCGCTTCATTTTCGTTAAGTGGTAAATTCTCAAGGCGGGAAAATCGGTCTCCAGAAGGATCCTCAGCGTCAGATTTCATCCCGTGGCATTCTTTGGCCGTAGGCAACGGATCGTCTGACTTACAGTCTCCCACGTGGAGCGATTCGACGGTGAAAGCTGGCAGGATGGACCACACCACGTGGATTTCAGGCCTTGATGCTGCGGCCGTTGAACCGTGGATGCCGTAAATCTTTTACGACGTTTCCTTGTATCTGCCGGATGCGAAAAATCAATCTATTTCCGATCAAACGTCGATTCTTCCCCTCGAATCTTGCATCTTTTATCACCGTTCGATCGCGGGGCTTATCAGACTGTGAATTGTTTGAAGAACTCGCTTACTGATCGTTGCGGCTGTTAACGACGCGAGAAACACGTAGATATCTCGCGCACTTCTACGACGCGTACGCGTGCAACGCCGCGGTATTTTCATCTATATATTCCAATCACAGCCGAGCAAACGCTGAAGTGAGAGGAGGATGTTAATTCGCTTGATGGACTGGAGGTGACACGAACGAGACAAGACGGCGTATCCGACCTCCAGACAAACACGCGAAGATGCAAAGTTTCAGACCGTGACCAAATCTCGCGTCAGACTGCCGAGAAATATATATCTAGAAACTTGAAAGTCACGAATGTTCTCTGTCGTTAATTCGAACGATACTCCGATGTCTATAGTCCATAGATGGATCTCCATCAGATGCAGCACTCTCGCCGGGAAATTGGAGTAAGATATCGTTGAATATGCTTTCTGCTAGATACGCAAAGCAATCTAATAAGAATAGAGAAGAAAGAAGACTTGCAGAAATATTGAACTATAAAGAGCAGGAGACCTGATTATTCATGCAGTGAGGATGCGTTGCACCAATCATTCGATCCCCTATTTATTTTCCCATATAATTACTACTCGTGCGAAAGTGATCGTGAAACGAAGGCAAAATAGAGCTTCGCCAATTACAAGGAATCAGAGATCCACCCAGGTTTTCATACGGTCACAGGACAATCTCTCATCACGATGTAAAAACGATCCATGTAATATTGTCCCAGCTCCTGACTTATCGACTAACCCTCGCGTGGTTTGCTGACCTGGATTGTATTCTTTACACGTCTGCAATTCACGTTTCGTTCCATGAATTCTCGTGTCACTTTGTTTTATTGCATATCATTGAATACTTGAAATTATTTGTCGTCATTCGATAGTCGTTCGCTTGTTACGTAAAATTAACTGCTATTGTACGTTCTTGCCTACACTGTCCGATGGATCGCAACTCTGTTTATTTCTACATGTTTCGCGAGTACTTTAAGTAGTACGGTGAATGTATCGGTTAAATATTCGCTTCGTTATCGAGATAAAACCACAAATAGCATGTCCATGAAACTGAGAAGCTATATTTTTCCCGAATTTCGCTCCAGCCGACGCATTGAAAGAAATGGAGGGTAGGAAATAATGTTAGATGCGGATAGATAGACTGTTTTAACGAAGAATAGTACTATACAGATTGTTTTTTATTGATAAACAACTTTTGTGTTCGAGGCACATACAATTTATGTTATATTAAAAAAACTGACTACATTATTTTATTGTAAGTATTGGGAAACATATATTTTAATGGGAGAAGATTATGATTGCATAAAAATCCCATGTAATAATGGAACTTGCCCACTATGGGAGGCATCGATCTATCATCGTGTGCTATCGCTGTACCTGAATAGATCGTGGGCCACAATACCTAAATGTACCTAATCGAGTGTCACGTTGCGCATTTTTATAGAACGGAATTCGAGACGAGATCATGATATTGAAAGCTTGCGAGACACGCAAGCCCGTGATTTTTCGCTGAATGTACTTCGATCATGATCGTCATTTGCGTCTGCCGGTATAAAAATCCCGCCACTGAAAAATATCCGAGAGCTACTCTCCGAAGTAATTCAATTATCTTCTCTACGAGGTAGGCGAATGATCGAGTACTGTCTTCGGCTTCCATTAACCGTTGCGCAACGTTTCGTGTATCGACTTATATTCGGTTTAGAAATCGCAAACGTTGCGAGAAAGTTTTTTCGATCGTCTTCCAATCATTGCATGGATTTTCTAACGTGAATTTGATCATATTGATGCGTTCGTGTTCTCTTAATTCTTATCAAATACTAGGTACGTAATGTATAATTTCATTGGTTTCGGTCAAGGACGATGATAAGCTGTCGTCCATTTCAACTTTCCAAGTTGAACTCTTGCTATAATGCTTTTGCAATTGTTCAATGTCTCGAATTTGAACAGGATTTTTTTAACCACCATAAGATTCCGATCCGTGGTAGAAGATCGTTCTGGTAAAGCGGGACGCGATCGCCGAAAGATCATTCGGTCGAAAGTGGCAAGTGGCGCTATCTCGCGCAGCGAAGTCAAACTAACCAGAAAAGTGTGTGCGTGTGTGCTCAAGTGTAATTATACCGATAAGAGGCTTCAGGTCGGAGAAAGAGATCCATTCGCTCGCCGTACTTCGCCGGTAACCAATGCGAATTAACTTAGTTCTAGCGGTAGGTAAATGTCAGCTTGGATAAAAATATAACTGCAGACATGCGTATCGAATCTGGTCGTTTTTTTTTTTTTTGGTTTTCTAAATTTTGAACTCTTGCGACTGATTTATTGGCACTGGAGAATTTGAGTCACAGCAGTAACGAGTAGGATCAGGCAAATACGCAGTTTTCGAAACTACGGGTAATCGCGGTTCAAAGGTCAAGACTTAATAGAGCCAATTTTCCACCGTAGACGTGCTTTTAGAAAGTCCGTAACTACGACCGCTGCTCGGTGTAAAACGGCCATCTTTCATCTTCTGTCGCGTGAGACCATTTCTCGTCCGTGGAAAGTTTCGCTCTCTGGTTCGTCATCGGGATGGATAGCTGGTGATGGTCTCCGAGGATGGCGGACGTACGGAGACACAGCGTGGATAAATGCAAGAAACCTAATGGGTACGAATACCGCTAGACTAACGACGGGTTTGCAGAGCGACAAACGTCGGAATATCATCAGTGTGCATTTTATACTTGATACCCGCAATTCAACTGCGTACACCTGGAATGGTCGGTAATTTGACCACGAGCAACTATCTAGTCACCGATCTCTTTCTGTTCTCCTCGTCGAGCGAGTGACACGCGTCAACGTGCGACGCGAAAATTCGTCCTAATCTATGCAACTACGGAAACTATTAATTTCAAACGAACGATGTAACAGTGTCGGATCTATGAGCAGGGAAGAAAGGGAAAACCGGGACAACTGTCTCGTGCGGTAGTTTCAGGGGGCGAAAAATTGATATGTTGGCAGCAGATACGCATATAAGTGCCTAGCATCAAGCGCAGGTCACGCGCAAAGTTGAGCGGTGGATATTTCTATTGTGAAATGGTATTTTTTTGAACAGAAGAATGTATACTCAGGATGTAACAAGGAATAAAGAATTATGAAGATTTGAGTTTTTTGATCCTGCGTTATACAGTGGTGAGATTATCGATGAGACATTCGACTCTACGCTTCAAATGATGTCAGAACACGGAGCGAAAATCGGAACAAGAAGCCTCGAGAATAAAGCAACTTATGAAGGCTATAAGGTTCTCATTTTTGCGATTTTGGAAAAGCGGTTTTTTGGTCGTAACTTCTTTCCTGCTAGAGATATCGATCTGGGACCTACGTCATTCGATTCTACGCCTCAAAACACGTCAGGAAACGGAACGGCGATCGATTCTGAGATGCGTCGAAAATCTGAGCTTTTTGAAGGCTATAGTCTTCTCATTTTTGCGATTTTGGAAAAGCGGTTTTTTGGTCGTATCTCCACTCCTATTGGAGATATCGATCTGGGACCTACGCCATTCGATTCTACGCCTCAAAACACGTCAGGAAACGGAACGGCGATCGATTCTGAGATGCGTCGAAAATCTGAGCTTTTTGAAGGCTATAGTCTTCTCATTTTTGCGATTTTGGAAAAGCGGTTTTTTGGTCGTATCTCCACTCCTATTGGAGATATCGATCTGGGACCTACGCCATTCGATTCTACGCCTCAAAACACGTCAGGAAACGAAACGGCGATCGATTCTGAGATGCGTCGAAAATCTGAGATTTTTGAAGGCTATAGTCTTCTCATTTTTGCGATTTTGGAAATGCGGTTTTTTGGTCGTAACTTCTTTCCTGCTGGAGATATCGATCTGGGACCTACGCCATTCGATTCTACGCCTCAAAACACGTGAGGAAACGGAACGGCGATCGATTCTGAGATGCGTCGAAAATCTGAGCTTTTTGAAGGCTATAGTCTTCTCATTTTTGCGATTTTGGAAAAGCGGTTTTTTGGTCGTATCTCCACTCCTATTGGAGATATCGATCTGGGACCTACGCCATTCGATTCTACGTCTCAAAACACGTCAGGAAACGAAACGGCGATCGATTCTGAGATGCGTCGAAAATCTGAGATTTTTGAAGGCTATAGTCTTCTCATTTTTGCGATTTTGGAAATGCGGTTTTTCGGTCGTAACTTCTTTCCTGCTGGAGATATTGATCTGGGACCTACGATATTCGATTCTTCGCCTCAAAATACGTCAGGAAACGAAACGGCGATCGATTCTGAGATGCGTCGATAATCTGAGATTTTTGAAGGCTATAGTCTTCTCATTTTTGCGATTTTGGAAATGCGGTTTTTTGGTCGTATCTCCACTTCCATCCGAGATATCGATCTGGGACCTACGTTATTCCATTTCACGCCTCAAAACACGTCAGAAGACGAAGTGGCGACCATTTCGGAGATGCGTCGAAATTCTGGAAAATCTGAAGACCATAGCTTCCTCTTTCTGCGATTCTGAAACTTTTTTTGTTCGGTCGTCATCTCTTTTCCAGTACTGATATCGACTCGGAGTCAACGGCATTCGATATAACGCTCGAAACAACGTCAGAAAACGAATACGACATCACAGCCGCAATGCCGCCAAATAATATCAAGACGGAAATAAGACTGACGCCTAACGATAGGCAGTCCCACGTCCTCATTTTCAGGTAAATTCATCTGAATGTACGACAAGGAATGGAACTAAAACTAAAGAAACGGGCGGAGTTATGGGAATTAATCAAAGATTGTCGAATATTCCAACGAAATAACATTTATTCAATACTCATATCGATCTAATATTACAAATCCATGTAGTTCGTACCGCGCTTATTAGTGTATTATACGATTATTGACAGCCACACCTAATAAATATCAGGATCTTATGAGCCTAATCATGAAAATAAACACATACAGTACTGAAAAGTGTAGCTATTCTAATTACAAATTATTACAATCAGTATTTAAAATCTCCAAGTGGTATGTCGTCACGCATGACAGCCCCAAAGGTCAGCTCCTGATCTTGTGCCGTTGTTAGCGATGTGACCACCCGGGCGGGCCTGCCACCATCAATTTTCTGCTTCGGTTCGGAATAATCGTAGATTCGGCGCTGTCATCTTAGAATGGGTAATGAAACGGGGACGCGGCGAATGAATGTGCAATAGAGTAACACGTGTTTCATTGTTCGCACCATCCCATCACCTCGATTCTCATCATACTCGTGAACCAGCGAGTTCAACAAGTCAACAAACTGCAATCCTTTCTCTTGACAGCCCGAAATAACTTCCGCAGCCCGTTATCGCGCGCAGTATCTTCCGGCGCTCTGCAAAATGACATTGAATTAGTCGGACCAGCAGCTTGACAAATAGAGAAAAAAAACTAGGTGTTTGTTGATGGACGTCTATTTCAGCACCGTTATAGCATAGTACGTGCCGCATGATTGTGCGAAAGTACTCGATCAACAAATTACATCTCCTCTACTGTTAATTTATGTTCGTTCTCACAGTCTGTTTTTCAACGCACACAACTAATGTTTGATACATCAACAAATTCCTGATACAATATCAATAAAGTGCTAGCACTGCTGTTAATGGCGGAGAAATACATCCACGATTATTCTTTGCCTGGTTTTGATGAAGGATAATTTGTTTTAAAAATATTTTGTTTAATGAGGGCGAATAAATTGAATATTTTCCATACCTTGACACGAAATTCCATAGCACATTTTGCAGCATGTTTGATTCCGGCTCGCTGCCTTCCACTATTATTTCGCAAATATCTCTGTCCTCGCAAGAATATAGATCCTCCGCCATCCTCAGACTTTTGTGCTCCGGTGGTAGGTTGATTTCTTTGAATTTCGATAAGGGAATACTGCTTTGCCTGAAATAATCATTGATCCGAGCAGATGATTGCACTGAGTCTAAGTATCTACGTTCTAAGTATCTGTTTCATCGATCGCAATGATTCGTTTTGTAAGATCTATACATGCAAAATTACGTTGAACTTCCAATTTGAACAACTTTCGGTGTCAAAGAGGCGAGCAGCAATCCAAACGGCAGAATCGAACCAATCAGCTTAATTATTTTCTTCCACGGTGAGATTCTGAAAATTGCAATAAAATCTGTTTGAAAAAATCCATCGATTTGCAAGCAATCAGCGTTGCTGAGAATAGCAGAATACCTTTGGTTTCGCGGAACTGGAGGTACGACGAATTTATCGTTCGGACTTCCGCCTTCGAAGGACGCCGAAGATTCCTGGTAAAATTGATAGGGAAAGTTCTGATTCTTGGCGAAAGTAATCGCCTGAGCTCCAGCAACCGGTGGTCCGTATTTTTCGAAGCTCGACGGTTTTCTGATCTCCGAAATTTGAGGATCGCTTATCGGCGTTACGAAATTGAAGTCGCCGTGAAAGTTGACAGGTTGTTCGAAGATCATCGGAAAATCTTTGACAAAGTGAGTTGTAGTCGTGGTAGTACTATCCTTCGGCGGCGTTTCCGGCGGCTTTATCCAGTGATGTTTCGAGGGTGCGAATTGACCTTGAAATTTTAAGGGGTCGCGGAAAAACGACGCGTCTTCGTTTGGTCGCCGAAAATCTTCGTTATCGGGAATCTGGGATTGCGCAGCGCTATCTTTGCCGAAAATTGTGATCCTTCCGTTTTCCGGTGCTACCGAGGGCCAACTCGCCGTATCAGGAGTCACGGATATGAAGTTTTCAAATTTGATGGGCTCCACTTTGTTAAACGGATTTTCACCAGCCGATCGAAATTCCTCGATCTCGCCCAGATGAACGCTCGGTTTGAATACACCAACGCTGATCGGCGGCGCTTCTCTCGTTTTAGCCACAGGAATCGCTCCGGAACTCGTTCCGTTCTCGTAGACTTCCGTAGTCGACGACGTAACGTTCCCGATGGCATATTCATTTTCGAGGCGCTTAAAATCCGGCTCGACTTCCGTCGCGCGAACAAAACTGTCCTCCTCGTTCCCGATGACTCTCCAACTTCTCGACCCGAAAATCCACAGCAAACAGACCACAGTTTGGAGCTGGAACAGAAAAGAAGCGAAGCAGTCCGATACTTATCATGCAAATTAGCTGGACATATAATCATTGTTCGTTTAATTAAGAAGAAAACGAGATCGTCGAGACAACGAATGACCTGCTCGGCGAAAATTTACACGAGAATTTGTTCAACCTCGTCGGTTCATTCCCCGTTTGCGAGTGTGATACTTTACTCTTTGCTGGCCTCGATAGTGAGAGACACGTAAAAAAAGATGGAAAAAAAACGAATAACCAGGTGAAAGAATATTTCTTATCAAGAGCGGAGCACGGTAATGCAGATATCAAGTACCGAACTTGCTCTACAAATACAAAGAACTCGAAGACATTTCGACACTTTTGGAAATACGAAACTCGACCTTACCTCCATAGCTTGAGATGTGAAACTAAACTGAATATTTACGCGAATGTGGTCTTTATTCGATTTCTAGGCGGCGTAACTTGGTGGCTCTAAAAAGCGTGAAGATTCGCCACATTGTTGGGGTGGTGACAGTTTTTAATCGTTCTCCGGCTTACTCCACTTATCGCCTTAAACGTAGTCGCAGCTCCGCCGGAGTCTTTGCTACTTCTTCTTCCTCTCATTATGCGACGCAGAGACAAGGTCTTTAGTTCAGGACGGCGTTATACCGCGGAACATGTATTTTCGCGCCTCAACCAGATTTCTAATGGCTTTTACACGGAATGTTTCGACATTTTTTGAATTAAACTCGTTCGCGTGTCCGTTTCGTCGTATTCGTGAAACGAGGTCTCGATTATTACATTCCGCTCGTTAGATGATGTTTTCGGAGTGTTCGTATCCCGCGATCAGATCCGTTGGCTCGCGACGAAAAATGAGTTTGCGTCTCGTTTTACGACAGTTGGGGAAACTTCGCCCCTGATCTCGAACGATTTTTCGTCGAATGGTGAGCGCAAAACGGCATGACGACGAAAGACAGATGCAACGGAGTGTCCGCTGGCTAATCAAACCGGACGAAGTAACACGCGGAGGAAGACACACGATCGTTCAACAATGAAAGTAGCCTCGACACCGCGATGAATTTTTTGCCCCGATAGCTTCACTGACCCGATTCCCGATGCGAGTAGGCCACTCGAATGACCACTATTCCGCGGGCAATTCACCCGTTTGCCCGTCGTAAATCCAGGTGTTTCAGGACTTGTGGTCGCGTCTCGAAACTAAGCCTCTCTGCTAGCGAGAGGCTAATAAAATCGGAAATGCACCTCGTAAAATGCACGTTATCACGCGGATGGTGAAAAAGTGGCGAGAGAACGTGACAGAGAAGTCGAATTTCTCCTCAGTCATGCGAAAAATTAGGTACCTACGTTCTAACCTGTCGATACGGACGCGGCAAGGAGACGACGGTGTTACAGGGGCTGCTAGGTAGCCGGTAGCTAATCGTAGACCTCGATGCAATGGAAAGCGCTAAAATTGACACAGATTCGCAGAAGGATCTTGATATTCCCGATCCGTATCATATTTCAAATTATTATTATTACGTGGAATATTCTTAGGACGATTTCTCGCCGAAAAACGGCCTGACTAATCGTCGAATAAAGATAAGAGAAATACGCTGCGGTATGAAAAATTCGACACGTTTTTCGGTGACGTTCATTTGTTTTCGAGATAAAAACATTGTCGTGATGTTTCCACGGTTGTCGGATGTTGCTCCTGATTTTTGATCTTTGGTCTTACCGAAACATTTGTGAATAAAAGTCGGGGAAACAGGAATCGTGAAACGTCTAGTCGTTCGTTTTACCTAGCACGAAGCACAATTAGGCCGTGACGAGTTACTGCGTGACTCTGCGTGGCTGGATATTATAGATACACGGGGAAATACGATTGGGACGAAAATGCGTCCGAATGATTTTGGACAAACGGATCGGTGAAATTTTGCTAAATCTCACAACCGCGTTCTCGTGTGTCGATCTGGCCTATCCCGAATGAATGGGAGAGACTCGGGCTCGCGACGGCAGATCGAAGAGAGAAAACAAACGATAACGACCGTGAGAAGAAGTGAGAGGTAAAATGGACCGAGGCTCGAAGTGGGGGCTTTGATTAAATAGCGAAGGAGGACACGAACTGCAGCCCAGAACCATCTCGGTCCTTGAACAGTTAAGGTCATTGCCAAAGACCCAGTTTCACCGGCTTCGTTTGTTTATATAATTAAGCGCGTCGCGGAAGCTTTCCGTAAAGACAAGCTCTCGCCAGTTCGAAAGTTTCCAATTTTTCCCATTAATTTCTCGAAGAGTTCTCGCCGCGATATGTAAAACGTGTTCGTAGGATTAATTTCAGGGTACGTTTATCATCCCAACGCGGCTAATCATTTTTTGTTTTGTTTTTTCCATCAGCCGAAGTGATTAAGTTTGGTCGAATTGTGAATAGATCCACGCGTTTCATGTACAGTTGATGATCGAAGATATTTATTGCTGGCGATTTGTTCACATGTTTTTTGATTTTCGCAGAAAATCATCATGAAATATCTGCTACGACGTTGACTGCGGATTCGTAAGAGCTGAAAATTTAAGTTATCGTGATCGTGAAAGTGAAGAAACGTTGTGAAATCGTAAGTATCACTGAAAATCTGTTATCCGCGAATTCCTCGGATCGAGAAAATTGAGCCTGTCGAGATTATGATTTTTCGAAGAAAGTGAAACTTTCTCTTGCTCGAACTTTTGTCAATACACAGAGAGAAAGGAACGATCAGTTTTGATTTTAGGGCAGGTTCGATGCGCTAATTCGCTGATTCATTGCAGATGACTGGGCTGAACGTTTTCTCGCCGGTTTTTGCGATGACTCTACTGTTCGTGGCCGAGTCATTGTCGGGCCCGACCTCCATCGTGAAACTGCACTCCAATGCGTCGCATCTTTTCAAAACGAGACGTAACAACGTCAGAGTACTCGAAGATCCCGTTGCCGTTACGAAAAGTCCCCTGGACAATTCGTCATCCGTAAAATCGACGCCCAACGAGGAAAGAATTTTGAAATTCGAACGAAGAAACTCGTTCGTCGAATCGTCGACGTTTAACCCGGATGTGTTGAATAGGTTCCTCGAAGAGTACGCATCAAGGATAAAAATTACGACGGAGAAAAACTATAAATATCCGTTTACCATTTTGAAGCAGCCCGAAGAAGCGGCGTCGATGGAAGCACAACGTTTGAATAACGAGGGATCATCGACGCTTGGAAACCGAAATGTGTCCGCGCATGATATGTCCATCGATGCTATTTTGAAATTAGATCAGATACGAGATGGGACGGCGAACGATACTTCCGAGCGGAATAAACACGGCAGCAACAGCAGTCCGTACAACGACAGAAACGGCTGGGTCACGCTAGAAGCGGTACCCTGGTCGAAAAGTAAGATTTCGAAATGGCAAGCTAACCAGGCGGCACAGAGACCGGAATGGCCGGAGCACAAACCATGGGAACACCAGCAACCCGATAAACCCTGGCCGCAAAGGCCAACCTTCGACGAAGACGAAGGACCGTGGTACGACAAGCCAAGGCCACACTATCCGGAGAACAACTACGCGAGCCAGAAACCGTGGGACCACGACCGCCCCAAACCCACGAAACCCTCGCGTCCTTCAACCTTCGACGACAACGAGTTTCCGGATAAACCTAGTTACGCGCAAAAATGGCCACCAGAACAAACATGGGACAGATATTCCGATTCGTCGAAGACGACATCGGACATCATAACGGACAACCGGCCTGCAAATTTTCCCGTAAATTGGGACAAGCCACAAAACGCGAAGCCGTCTTACAACGTTGACAGATTCCCAGAGGATGATCGTGACCAGATAAACGGAGATTGGAATACCGGGAGTTACAATTTTCCCTCGAAATTCCAAGGCTTTAATAAAAGACCTTCTAATTTTCCTCAACAGTCGACGTCGCAGAGCAGACCACATTTCTCGCAGTATCAGTACCCCACGGAGCATCCATCCTCGCATCCAGCCAATGGCGATGGCCAATGGGTTCTTTTATCCACGAATCGAGGCTATTCCAAATCTCGACAAAGATCGATCAAACTCGGAACGTCTGTGAATTCGCAATCGGCGGAAGACACCCGCCAGAATGGTCCCGATCCGACTGTAGCTATGATGACGTCGAGACGCCAGGTCAGATTGACGGTACTGCCCTCGATAAATGGTACCAATACGACCACGTCGCACGGTGGGTTATTGGAAGTAGAGAAAACTTTCAAAACTGTTGACCAAAGTCAAAAGGAGTACGAGAACGAGAAACTGGCGACTCTTTCCCCAACACCCGCGACAAGACCGATTCGCAATAGCGTGAGCAGGCAACCTTCGAATTCGGCAGTGTTGGCTGCAGTCGGCGCTGGAATGTTGCCAGCGACGATGGCGATGGTAATCCCGATGATGCTGGGCAGAAAAAAGCGTTCTTCAAACTTCCATTACATCGCGCAAGAACCGATCGAACACATGTCAATCCTCGAATTCAACGGTGACCTTGTTCAGAAATCGAATGACCAAAGAAAATTAAGAAAATTACGTCTATGATCGTAGGATAGTTATTTCCATGACTCATTAGAATGTACGCAGCGAAAAACTTTGCGTCAAATTTAACACAGAAATTTGTGTCGACGACTTTTTTTTACACAAATCTAGTGTTATTTCTCTATGTTAAAGGTAACACAGCACCGCGTTACAAGTAACACAAACTACTGTCAGAGCATCTAAAAAGTGTTACTTTAGTATCAAATAACATTTTTGTGTGTTGAAAAACTAACTGCGAGAACAACACTGATCAACGCATTTGAATGTGAAATATTTGACACAAAAATTTCTTGACTTAAGACAACGACGGAAATTTTTGCCAATGTGTAACTATATCTGTAGATTAACTATCACCAAACCATCGACGTTGCATGCTAGTTTTTTGACTAACTCAGCCTTCGATCTCACGAGTCCGGAATTTTTCCTCGATTTCTCACACTAGTACCCACTTCATTAATTATTTCACATCAATTTCTATGCATTCGTCTCATCAGCATTTTTCATTGATTCTCGATTAATTCTACTGAACGCGAAAATTATTCTTCATTGTTTAATTCAACAACTGGAAACTTCCACGAGCTGTTTGACGAGCTATACCTCCGTCGATGTCTGTTCGCATTGAAATGCCATAGGTGAATCGAATGGCATTTAACTTCACATCCTTCAGACTTCTTCCTACGTTTCGTACAATGTAAATTAAGATCGATTATCGTTTAAGCGCATCTAAGCTCGCGATACATTTAGAAGAACTAATCCGTTTCGTTTTTCCATGGCATCGTCCGAGTTGCAATCTGACAAAGATGTGAAAATTATTTGTTCGAATTATTTACTCAAGATTTTTTACGATAACATTTATTTATATATCTTACAATAAATTATTTTAAACTATTATTGGTAAACCCTATACAGTTCCCGCTCGATTTCAGGAGGATTGAAAATTCGTGTTATTTTTTTCCCATTTGGTCGATTTTCCCCAATACGATTCGGAATTTGGGTCGTAGGAGTTAAACAATAATTCGTGGCTGATAAGTATTTCCGCAGTAATATACGTGTGCGTAGGTAATTATCATTTATGTATAGTGTTCGTCCATAAGAAAATTTCGCTCGAATCAAATTTCTTATAAACAAAGAGAGCTCTGATCAGAAAATGTCGATATCCAACGAATGTATCCGCGCGAAAGTAATTCTCATCGGATTTCGACACATTGCCGACTAATGGAAATGAACTCTGACACAATTTCTCGTTTACGTCAGGGTTCATTAACAGTTAAATAAAATACCGATCAATGACCTCGGAATAAATCCTGTCTCGCGTAGTTTTACGATGGCGATAAGCAACGGCCAGCAAGATAATTCGTTACGCGTATCAGCATCGTAAAAATCACGTGCAACCAACGATGCGAAATTGTCCTCGGATTCGCTAATTCCTTCAGCTAATTTCAACGTTTCGTCTCTACATCCTTCTTATTTTTCCCGCGATCTACCGTCTACTCGTTTCTCCTACGTACGTCATTCTTCGCCGTTTAGTCGTTTTTGAACGCCGCCTAAATATCTCGCGAAACCTTCGCTCGCGTGTTTCAAAATGGTCAGACCAAGTCTGAACTTGATTTCGGCAACTTTTCTGACAAAGTTGAAGATATTGAACGCGGGTTCTTCCTCTTTCACCGGATTCTCCGTCGTCGAGTCGCTCGAGTCTAACGTCGTGTCTTCAGCATCCTTGACCTCGTTCTCCGTCGAGTTGCCATCGCTCGATTCTTCCGCCGATGCTAACGTAGCAGCAGTTTCCGAAATCGACGAGCCCGTACCAATCGCTGTCTCAGTCGTCGACGACGATGGCATTGCCGAAGATTTTTCTGCGATTGCTTCCGTTGATTTTACATCCGTTATCGCGGAACTCTCAGTACTCTCAGATTGAACGTTTTGCTTCGCGTGTTTCGCAGATTTCAGGTCGTTCTCAAGGTCATTCGATGTCTTCGCGTCTTTCACCTTCCGCGCGTGTTCTTTGCCGGGAATCATCGAGTCTAAGATATCAAAAATCTCGTTGCTCAGATCTTCTTCCTCCTCCTCGACATTCGCACTGTCCTTCGGTGGAATTATTTGAATAACAGATTCACGACGAACGATTCGATGTAACGAATGATCGTCCACGGATCTCTTCACCTTCAGAGCCCTCGGTCCGTGTTCGACAGCCACGGCTGTGGGTGTGATCTCGACTTCTTCGTACTTGTCGCCGCTTTTCAAAGCCTGGGCTTCCGGTTGCCCGTAAGTTGGCGACCCCGCGTTCGTTGATTCATCTCGAAAGTAGTTCGGAACAACGTTTCGATCGAACTGAGAGTCAACGGCATGATTAGCCGCGTAGGCTGAATCTTTCTGACCGACGACAGGGTTCTCGTCGTAGGAGTACTCCTTCGGAACGTTTCCAACCACGAATTGACGATTGACATCATCGTCGCTCGCCACGGTGTATCCCGACTGTTGTTGCCGCTCGAAATAATTTGCTGTCGTAGTCACTTCGGGATATTTGAACTCCGTGTTTCTGTATTTCAAGTCGTAAGTATTTTCCAACGGCTTGTAAGTCGGCCTTGAAGAGGTGGACGGATACCTGTGATCGGTCTTCTTCGTCAGCTTCGTTTCCGTCATCGATGGACTGCCAAACGTTTGATACCGGTAATACTGGTTCCTGTTGTAATCGGAAGGCTGACCGTACTTCGACTCGTGGTTGGTCATGCCTTGAATAACCTTGGAAAATACTTCCTCTTCGTTTTGACCGTAGTTTCCACCGTATTCTCCCAGATCGTACTTGTAATTGGGTTCAACTTCGTAATTCCGACGAGCGATGCCACCGCCAAATGGATAGAGGAAGTAAGATGCGAGCCCTAAGCCGAGACCGACTAGCGAGACGACTCCGAAGCTCGGCATAATTTCTCGACTCAAGTAATTGTATATCTGTGTACCAATCGGTTTCACAGCTTGTTTGTTACCAGCTTGCTTTTTGTTCTTCGTCGAGTTCACCAGTTTCGTCTCTGGTTCTACTTTCGATTCTTGAACAGTAGCGTCCGTGACGCTGACCTCGCTGGATGCGATCTCATTGCTGGCTGCGGTCGTTGTCGAAGGTCTTCGTCGTCTCTTAGTCTTGTTCTTCTTCCTTTTTTGCGAATTTCTCCTCGGTTTCTTCGTGGTCGTCGTGACGGTCGGCTCCTCCGATGACGTTTCTACTTTATCTTTGCTCGAATCAGATTCAGATGCTAGCATCGCATTGATAGGTGCAACGTCTCTGTTCGGCGAGCTTATGTCGCTAATCGAAGCAGTCGCGATCGCGATGGACTCTGTCGTGTCATCGGTCACTTTCTCGATCTTCAGAACAGGAGCATTCACCTTGATCGGTTCGATCTCTATGTCTGTTATTTCCTCGATAGGCTTCTGTACCGAGATCTCAACCGACTCCCCAAGTTTACTCGTGGTTGGTTTTTTATTCGCTGGAGCTTCAACCAAGTCAGATCCAGTGAAGTCAGTCCTGGAAGTCGTCGACGCCTCCGTTGTTCGTGGCGTCGTCAGCTTCACCAGAGATGCCGAAGTATCGTTCTTCCGAACGTTGGTACTCACTGATGTCTTGATCCTCGTGATCAGTACAGGTTTTTCCGTTCTCACCTCATTTTTCATCGTCGTAATCACGTGTACCGGCTTGAAAGTGACGTTTTCACCGGTATTTTCCGGTTTCGGTGTCGTCGTCGTCGTCGTTGTGGTCCGAGCAGGTATCTTCCCGCGATTCAAATTTGGTCTCGGATTTTTTGTCACTGTTCTTACCGTAGATGTAGCCGGTTTCGGTTTCGGAGTTCGTGGATTTTGAGCAATTCTTTTGGGCGGTACTACTGGTTTTTCCGTCAAGGTCACGTCGTTATCCTTGACGGACGATGTTGTAGCTGACTTCGGCGTGGTCGGGTCTGGACCAGGTTTCACAGCAGGCCAAGCTGAGACTTTGCTAACCGATACCTGAACTTTTGCTGGTTTCACCGTGGTGATTTTTGGCTGATTATTATTCGCACTGGTCACGTTAGCTTTTGGGCGTACTGGCGCGATTTTCGGCACGGTTGCCTGCGCGTGGACTATCTTTTCTATCGTCGCCGTTGGTTTCACGGTGAATTTGGTCGCTGCCTCCGGTCGTTTCGGCTCCGATTGGACGAACGATTTTGGCGTTGTCGTGGGCGAGTTAAGCAAAATCCACGTCGATATGCCACCGGAAGTTGTTGGTTTATTTTTAAAGGGAACTGGGTGTTTCTTCGATGCCAATTCTTTCTCCAATTCCTCGTCGGTCATAGCCATGGCCTCTCCGGGATGACTGGACTCGAAATATCCAAACTTCGAGTTCGTTGGTCGCCCAAAACCGACACCCGCAGCTTCCAACGAGCTTATTTCAGCATTGATGTGTTTGATCAATATGTTTTCTTCCTCCTTTATCAACTCGTCCTTATTATTCTCTTCGGATTTGTCAACTTTTTCGATTTTACCGATAGTCACTAGTTTATGCATCTCTCCTTTCTTACTCGTCTCGTTTTTCAGATCTGTCGGTGATCTGCTCTCCTCATCTGGATTGGTGACGTTCAGCAGCTGCGTCGTCACCGTCCTCAATGACAGCTTCATATCGGGAACGTTTCTAGACTCACGTTCGCCTTTGGAAACTCGAACTCTGAAACAAAAACGCGCGTCAACATCCCGCTACAACTTTCACCGTTT